>JAYJLU010032773.1:0-10020 GCA_036873645.1 Minona dolichovesicula | reverse complement strand
GTATTGGTATTGAGTATAAAACTTAATTCAAGATCCAAGTTGTTTAAATTTGGATACATGAAATAACCTACAAGCTTATTATTAATAAGAAATATTATCCCCTATATCTCAAATTTAGTCTAGTTCTATGACTATTTTTAATGTCACTATTGAAATATACTTATAACTTGATATTAATTAATTAAACCTTGATTTTATTTGAATATGAACATGTTTAAGCTAATACAAAAAGAGTTTACTTGACATCATTCGAATGGCTTACTTATCCACAAAAACATTATTTTATAATACTTGAAAAAATGCTCTCTAAGGTAAAATATGTCACAATTTCTAAATTTTGGAAAGATGGCAACATAAATGTCAGATAAATTTGGTCAAGGTTGACTGTAATTATGACAAAATTTGGAAAAATGTTTCATGTAGCTGGTCAATAAATTCGAATGCTTCTGAAATCCCTGATAATAACCTTACCTACATTATACATGCATAGGGTTTGAAATCCCTGATTTTTTGTTCTCATGCACAAATATTGTTATTATTGAGACATGATATGATTTATAAATTTTACTTTTCTTTAAATTTGTGGAAATATTTGCAAGTGACTATTTTGATTAATATTGATATGTTTAATGTTTTGTTTTTTATTTGTATAATAAATCTTCTTTTTTGCACCGTTTTACATTTCATTGTTTATTTTGTTATCCCCCCAGGTTCCCCCGCAACCCGGACAACCTTTTAAATTTGCTGTTGCTGACGCTTGTGACAGGATCAAAGAAGAATTTGGTTATGTTCAGCAACAGTTTCACAGGTACGTACAACTATGTAACTCTAAATTGCGTTCTTTCTTATTCTGGTTTATGATTATGAGTTGTTGAGTGGCATCTTAACTAATTTATTAAATATGAAACAACTTTTTTCAGTTTGAAATTAGAGTATGACAAGCTTGTCCAAGAGAAAACTGAAATGCAACGGCATTACGTGATGTATTATGAAATGTCGTACGGATTGAATGTGGAGATGCATAAGCAGGTACGCACATACAGACAATACATAGACATCCGTTTTAATGAGTTCTATGTGTACCCACGGCGTATTGTTTGCCATATTTGTTTGCTGAATATTCAAATTAATGGATTGATTTTAAAATTAGTATATTATTGATTTTTTTTCTGGGCGTGTTTGCTTAAAGCATACTTTTAAGTTAAAAAGAACTCTTATTAATTGTTGAAATATTTGCATTGCGGAATGTTTTCGTTGTTTCGTGTCAACAATGAAATCTGGTGATTCACGAACTGGAAACCATTGTGTGATCGCTCGCGAGTAATTTTTCAAAGCCACTACTGCTGGAAGGAAAGATTCGCTAAGTTAAATACACCGTTGGCTTTATTTAAATTTAGTTTGTGATATTTGTCTTTGGTAAACAGTGGCCTTTTATAGTGTAAACTAGTAAAATGGTCGATTTTCGGCGAGGTATTTCGAAATTTACCCTTTTCCATGACAAATCTAAGTCGCGTCCCAATTGATTTCATATTGTCCAAATTTTCTTCGATCTGATTGTGTTTGTGTAGATTTTTTCGCCTGCCTGCCATGAGCGTTTTGATTTAATCATATTCTGTAATTCATTTGCTCATATTGTCTTATTCTCGTTACCTAATGTTATTGTTTGACAGTCTACGATCTGTTATGTGTATTTGTTGAGTTTTATAGACTCTATGCATTTTGAAGTTAGCATAGCAAATATTCCAATGACTGACGCAGCTTTATAACTATTTGCTAAGTCTTGTTAGTCGATGGCATGTCAATATTGACTGCCAAGTTACAGCTTGAAAGTTAAACTTGTGGCTCTCTCTCTCTCACACACACACACACACATGAGCGCGTGTGCTATTCATTTCTCTCGAATTTCTCCAACTAAAAATAATACAGAGACTTGTTGTTGTGTTTTTATTCCAATTTTCAATCATTCAGAGAATGGTTCTTTTCCTTACTTATACTCGATGTATTTATTCTAATTGGCAATATTGTTTACTAAATTTTCCGTTTAATTGTTCTGCCATTTGCCTCTGAAATGGTGTCCTGACTTGCATTTGTATGTCATTAATATGCACGGAAAACAGCCGAGGCCCAAGCACACTGCCCTGGGGCACTCCAAATTTAATTTATTGTTCCAGTCGTCATGCTTTGCAGAAGAATTACATAGTTGAACTATGTTTTGTGCATACGCTATTTTATATTGAACATAATTTTGTTGGTTATTGTGACTACAATTTTCAAATTTATTCTAAATCAGAATTTCTTTCTTATTTCAGAGTGAGATCGCCAAACGATTAAGTGCAATATTAGCGCAAGTTATTCCATTTCTGTCTCAGGAAGTAAGTAAATTAGAGGTATTGTGATGCGTGATATCTGAATGAATCTCTCAATATTTTATTCATTGTGTCTGTATCATTTTATTTAGCATCAATCACAAGTCGCCGCAGCTGTTGAACGTGCGAAGCAGGTGACGATGCAGGAATTAAACGCCATCATTGCTGTAATATTCCTTTTAATATAATTCTGAACTATAATAAATAACTGGGCCTCTTGAAATTCCGGGAAATTATTTATTAATCTCCTGGAACCTCATACAAAGAACTCCTTAATCCTCCTGGAATTTTTTGTTCATGAAATTTTCTCTTTTTGTTTTTCTTCTTCTCCTCCTATTTCTCTTTCTCATTTATCCTCTCCTCCTTTTTCTCTTTCACTACTTCTCCTTCTCCTCCTATTTCTCTTTCTCATTTATCCTCTCCTCCTTTTTCTCTTTCTCTACTTCTCCTTCTCCTCCTATTTCTCTTTCTCATTTATCCTCTCCTCCTTTTTCTCTTTCTCTACTTCTGCTTCTCATCCTAGTTTCTCTTTCTCATTTATCCTCTCCTCCTTTTTCTCTTTCTCTACTTCTCCTTCTCATCCTATTTCTCTTTCTCATTTATCCTCTCCTCCTATTTCTCTTTGTCTACTTCTCCTTCTCTACTTCTCCTCCTCCACCTCCTATTTCTCTTTCTCTACTACTCCTTCTCCTCTTTCTCTTTTATTCGTTTATCTCATATTTTTAAATTTCATCACTGGTGTCCGTTTCCAGTAAAGCTTGAGACACAACCTCCTGAAATTTTTAGTCGCATTTATGGCGGACACGCTGATAAATGAAGTTGTTTTACAAAATGTTTTACGCTCAGTCTTATTTCATTCAATTTTTAGCAAGCTGAAGAGTCGAAATATCCCAAATTTTCCAACGGCGGCTTTGGCATATCGCCAGAACAGATTGAGTTCTATAAAGTAAGTCTATCTGACTGTCGGCTGTTGATGTTTAATAATTTTTGCATAAGGAGAGAGACCTTGATATAAATATACTAATCGCACTCCCTAATTTTAGCAAATGCAAGCTCAACAGATGCCCGGTCCGCATGGACTTCCCATTCCGTCGCATCCACCTGGCTTGCCCCCGTCCAGTGCGGCGAGTTTCCTTGGACTGGGCGGTCTCGGACATCCCAACGCTGCCGCCGCCATCGCCGCCGCTACCAGCGCGCATTTGCCGCACTCTGCCGCATTGAAGCACGAGGCTGAGAAGGCGGCCGAGGAGAAGAATGTGAGAGTAACTGCATCTACCTCTTCTAACAACTTCACTTCTCATATTATATGTATATAAATGTACCAATATTGAAATTAAATGCCCAGGTACACAAACTAGCCTACTGACTAAAAACATTATCATATTTTCTATTTCAAAGAGAGAGAGAGAGCGTAATTGCAAAAGTTAATAATTCACTTAATGAAATGGTTCAGTGAGTTAGTTATTTGGTTCACCAGTGCATAACCGTAACTATCTTCTTCTCTATTCACGCTTCATTGCTATCCACTTTACTTTACTTTACTGTTTACTCGCTACTTACTTTACTACAAATTCATGATGAGAAACATTTTAAACTAACTTTTGGAAAAACGTTTAGGCCATTTTTTGGATGGATAGGTATTATTGAATTATTGATAGTATTTCTGATAGATCAATAGATAGGAGTACCTAGATATCCAGATAATAAACTAACTATCATCTGATGAATGTGTGAAGTACCACCTAATAGTTATTCATCAATTGTTCATCATCATCATCATCATCATCGCGAATAACAAGGAGTCAAGACACTCCCCATATCAAGGATTCTGTTAATCGCCCAATTCATTCATAAAAACAGAATCGCATTTATTATACAGCCCCACACCGCGTGCATTCAATTCTACATCTCTCGATTCTTTCTATACTTACTGACTGACTCTCTCTCTCTCTCTCTCTCTCTCTCTGTGTGTTTTGACAGAGAACAACAACGCTACTATTGCTTATAGCTTAACAATTTTGGGTTGCACATTGTGAGCCTCACAGTGGCGCATTGAAAATCCTTATTTCTAATCGATTTACTGAATCAATTCGATCGATATTATTGGGAAATAATGATTCTACACTGAGTGAATCATCATTTGCATAATTTTTCACTAATTTCCTTGAGTAATTTCGACAGTAATGGAGCATTTTGTGTTTCACATTGTGAGCCTCATTGTTAACATTGTGAGCCTCAGTATTGAAATAAGTTTGTTTTTGTGGTTGTTAGATCGGTAGTTCGTCTGCGCGCCCTGTATTTGAATGTATTGAATGATAATCCTAGAGGTAGAGAGTGTGTCTTGTCAGTTAAATAGTCAGCTTTCATTACAGTTTCAGTTGACTCGGTGTATCCCCGTGTGAAATTATTTAATGGATTAAAAAGTTACATTTTTATCAATTAGAAAATGGAAAATTTACGAACCTATCTATCTATCGTGTGCGCGCTCAGTAATATCAATAGAGAGGGAGGCCATCTCTCTCTCTCTCTCTCTCTCTCTCTGTAAAGGAGTGTTTTTCCTTTCAAAACATTATCCACACATTTTGATGAAT
The DNA here is from genome assembly GCA_036873645.1 of Minona dolichovesicula. Taxonomy (NCBI): domain Eukaryota; kingdom Metazoa; phylum Platyhelminthes; order Proseriata; family Monocelididae; genus Minona; species Minona dolichovesicula. The sequence goes on along the minus strand of JAYJLU010032773.1, from coordinate 5,063 downwards.
AGGGAATTCAAAGCTCATAAATGTTGGGGGAAGATTAGGTTAGGTACTGCTCTACCTACCCTCACTGCACTCTCTCTCTCTATGTGTGTGTCGTGCTGTGTTCAGGCCTATATCATCTGCCTGTCTACCCTATACCCTATAAAGGTAGTATATTATTAAAGCAGCTAGAGGTTCTGGTCGCCTTAAAAAAAATTAGTTGTGAATTTTGTAACGAAATAAATCACAGCGCGTCGTCTTGTCTTAGCATATTATTATATTATAGGTATTCTGTAGGTATTTTTTCTCCCTTCTCTTCTCTTCTCCCCTCCACCCCCACCCCCCCTCCCCCCTCTCTCTTTTCATCCATCAAAACAGATTATTCCAGTTGTGGCGTGGCGTGGCATGCCGTGTGGTGTGTTGATTTGAATGCTTTGACGGCTGTCTCTTTAACTTCTTAATTGCTGTTGTTTACTTACTTACTTACTTATGAAATTCTCTTTGTGTTGTTTTTTCTCTCTCTCTCTCTCTGCCTGGCTTGTATGTGTATTTTATTATCCTTATTATAGTGAATTATTTAAATAGCCGTGCTCTTCTTGAACATTTATTTATTACTGTGTAGTAGACTCTTGTGCTGTTGTTGTCCAACTGACTGTATATGACAATCTGTATACCTATCAGAGTGGTTATTGTAATAATAATAAGAGAGAGAGATAATAACTGAGGCAGTGTCTTGTCTGTCTGTGTGTAAGGAGCTCCTCAAGATGTACCTCCGTGTGCACATTCTCTCTCTCTCTCTCTGTACAACAACATTTTGCACGATGTCGATGATGATGATGATGAAGGCTTCAGATTGATCTCAACTTATTATTATTATTAGGTAGTTCTCTTAGTTAGATGCAGTAGAGAGCTTCGTGTGATCAATGAAGCGAATGGTTCCGGTTGGCTTGTGAAATTAAATCGCCTCGCTGACTGTCTGTCATGCGTGAACAGACAGCAATATAATCTCTACTCTAGTCTATTTATTATATTCAGATGATAATCTGATATACACACACACAACACAGACAAGACAGACAAGATAGACAGTCATTTTCATTCATCAAATGAGAGAGAGAGAGAGAGCAAACACCCCCGACCGAGCGCTGTGAATTTAAAATCAAAAGCAATTTTAAGTGCCTTTACTCCATTTGATTACCTCCTAGCTTTGAGTAGAGTATACCTAGAGGTGTCTTAAATAGGCCGCGCCGAGTCCTAAACTAGTCAATTACACCAATTTGAATATTAGTTTGTCATTATTAGAAGAGAGCCTCTTGAATTCTTACAATTTGCTTTCCGCAAATTTAGGTACACATTGTGAGCCTCGCTGTAGTGTTGCAATAAATTTGAATGTTTAGAATTGCAGAGAAAGAGAGAGAGAGAGATGAAGTCAGGTGGTTGTACGGTGGTTGTACCATATCATCACACAAAGCAGGTGTGATGGTGGAATAGGAATAACATGATAGATCAGATAGAATACTGTTAGAATTGGTACATTGTGGTTGGAATTGTAACAATTCTTCTGCACATAGCGATTAATCAATAATTTGTGTTGGACTCAACTGAACATTTTATTTCTGTAGCAGAATTGTAGCAGAATATTCTGTGGATTAGATAGATATTCATTTTCTTCTTCTGAAGTCAGTGTATCAAAAATGATTTCTTCTTCTTCTGAATTTACATAATTTAATGATATGCTGTACGTATTTGTATTTATATTTGCCTGAATGCATTTATTTAACCCTATATACTAAATGCTTAAAGTATCCGCGAACATCTGCGCAACTAACTATGAACAATTTCTGTACATGGCCATCGATTTTTGCGGTGGTAATTTGTAGTGGTTTTATGCGCTCTCGTGTTAGGTAGAATCCTATAAAGAAATTAATTGTTTAACCGTCTCATTTCCAGTCGTGATCAATTTGTTTTTAAGGTTTTTAAACCATGTGTTGTTACACATTGTTTATTGGTAACAAAGATTGTTTTGTTATGTTTTGGAGTATCCCTCTACTTCTCACTCTCTTCTCCCTCCTCCCCCTCTCTCTCTCTCGCTTTCTCCCTCTCCTCTCTCTCGCTCTCTCTCTCTTCTCCCTCCTCTCTCTCTCTTTCTCCCTCTCTTCTCTCCCTCACCCCTCCTCCCTCCCCCTCTCTCTCTTTCTCCCTCTCTTCTCTCTTCTCCCTCCTCCTCCCCTCTCTCCTTCTCCCTCTCCTCTCTCTTCTCCCTCCTCTCTCTCGCTTTCTCCCTCTCCTCTCTCTCGCACTCTCTCTTCTCCCTCCTCTCTCTCTCTCTCTCTGTCTCCCTCTCTTCTCTCCCTCTCTCTCTTTCTCCCTCTCCTCTCTCTTCTCCCTCCTCCTCCCCTCTCTCCTTCTCCCTCTACTCTCTATATATCTCTCTCTACAATGAACGATAATCTGTTTATTTCAGAGAAGTAATTTCTCCTCCCATCGCCGATCAGTATCTCCCGACATTCATGACAAGAATAGACACTGCCGCAGCAGGTCTCCCGCACACGACGCCAAGAAAATCAAAGTGGAAAAGGTGAGAAGACCTCCTTGACCTTTTCATTCGAGAATAGTAACTCTTTGAATTCATCAATTGGCTAACACAAATGAAATTGCCAGTCAGTTGTTATATCACATCTGTGATGGATAAAATTTATCGAATTTATAATTTCTATTCTCTTTTCGTGAGTAGTAAATAATCAGTAATATATTGTCATTGTGGGGCACAGAGAAATGACTCTTACTTGTAGATTCTTGCATAATAAAACAGCTGTATATTTCCCCATAATAATCATTTAATTTTGTTCAATTCTCTATCTTAATATTTTGTATCATTAAAAAAGAGCTCCTTTTATACTGTAATTTGGTAAAAGAATTATTAAAATCAACCATTGTGTTTCGTCGTTATGACAATTTGAAATTCACAAATTTATAATGGTGGAGATAGGATTTTAGCTGTCACCTTATTATTGGCATGTGAAAATCGATATCCAAATATCTATCTAATGGTCAAGAGTCGGAATTCTAACTGTTTTCTTACTCTATGAGGTATAATTATATTGAAATGAATATCGATGATTTTATTAGTGAGGCCAAGTCTGTATTTAAGGAGAATTTGTGTCTAATTGTTTGTATTGAGTTATCGATTTATCGATTTTAAGGCTGATGATGAGAAGAGTGAACAGGATGTGGTAGTGGATGACAATGAAAATGTGAGTCTTAGTAATTAATTGAATCTTTCATTATTTTCATTAACTTTAACATCACCTGAATCAATAAACTATTATTAATATTATGACAAATTTCAGGAATCTTGCGGCCCGCCTATCAATGGAGAAAAGAGTCCAAAAGAAAACGGAGATGCTAAAAAGGATAATCATTCAGTGAGTTAAAATGAAAGTTGATTGATATTTAATCTATTGGTGTTATTGATTTTTAGAATGTTGAATAGGGAGGGCTAGAGGGGATTGTTTGGTCGATTAAATGAAATTTTAATTTTGAAATGGAAATTATACGGGTCATCATAAATGGAAAAACAGATTATACGAGTATACATAAGTATTCCACTTGAATTGAATATAGAAAATGGGAGATTGCAATCTATGTATTTGTGACACGTATTCTCTGTCTGTCTGTCTCCCCTCGTTCCTCGCTCGCTCGCTCGCTCTCTTTTTCTGTCTTTCTCCCCTCGTTCCTCGCTCTCTCTCTCTCTTTCTGTCTTTCTCCCTCTTTCTCTCTCTGTCTTTCTCCCCATTTCTCTCTTTCGTTTCCTCTCTTTCTTTCCTCTCTCTCTCTCTCTGTCTGTCTGTCTGTCTCTACTCGTTCCTCGCTCTCTCTTTCTCCCCTCGTTCCTCGCTCTCTCTCTCTCTTTCTGTCTTTCTCCCCATTTCTCTCTTTCTTTTCATCTCTCTCTCTCTCTGTCTGTCTGTCTCTCCTCGTTCCTCGCTCTCTCTTTCTGTCTTTCTCCCCTCGTTCCTCGCTCGCTCTCTCTTTCTGTCTTTCTCCCCATTTCTCTCTCTCTGTCTTTCTCTCTCTGTCTTTCTCCCCATTTCTCTCTCTCTCTCTCTCTCTCTCTGTCTCCCCTCTTTCTCTGTCTGTATGTCTCCCCTCGTTCCTCACTCTCTTCTTTCTCCTCTTTTCTCTCTCTCCTTCGCTCGCCTCCCTCTTCTCTTTCTTTCTCTCACTGTCTCTTTCCTCTGTCTGTCTGTCTCCTCTCTCTCTCTTAAATATACATATTAATTATACAGTACTACATAATATTCAATGAATCCGAGATTTTCCAAGCGTGTATTAGTTGTAATCTATTGATCCGCCTAATATTTAGATATACACTTTAATATAACATCCAATATTTGTCACTCGCTTGGCACAATCAACACAGATATATATACAGACACTGCTCTACATATATCACACGAGTACTTACCGATACTTATTGAATGATGGTGTTTGTTTGCCTGTACTTGGCTATATATGTAATATTGGATTTCAACTATTCAATTATTTTTAGCTTATAATTTACTAGTTTGAAATGTTATCAACAATATCTGTAGGTATATGTAAATAAACTTCATTCATTCCTTCATTATTATTTAGGACAAGTCAGCTACACCCGCTAAATCCGGTACCCCTAACAGCACCGGAAGTAATACTCCCGGACCCTCCTCTAAAGGAAAGCATCCACTTGGTAAGGAAAAACGGACGCCCAGCATCATTGCCATCAATTTGCATATATATAGTGTATATATTGGTCTTGTGCGAGTCACAAATTATTGAAGATTATTAATTCATTTCATAATGGATAGAGAGTTGTGTTGGCATTAATTAAATTTGAATGTTCTGATAGTGTTGGTAGATAGATAGATAGATGGATGGATGGATGATATTTATTATGGTACCTGGCTGACTAATTTGTCTGTTGCTTTTCTGTGGAGAGAGATAATTTTATTTTGTGTTGTTGGAACATAAACACTGTAATTTTGGATTGATTCTTCATGATTAAACATGATAGTTATTACTGAGTTGAGACATATGTACGCCACATT
>JAYJLU010032662.1:0-10020 GCA_036873645.1 Minona dolichovesicula | reverse complement strand
AAAATAAATTGTGAGATAGCGAGAGTCAGTTACCTATCGATCTTTTTCAAAGTGTCTTTAGTGGAAGCATCCACGCTGACATAGAGTTGTGTCACGGGATGCAGGCTTTCTATAGCATCAGGAAATTGCGCGTTGGTAACCAGAAATGTTGAAATTCTTTTTTCGTGAAGCATATCGATCACTTGGTTGATTTCCGGATACATGATCGGCTCACCAACTAGAGAGAGGGCGCAATGACGGGGCTGCAATCCTTCTTCGAATCGTTCAGTTTGAACTCCGGGAACTCCTTTATTGAAGCATCAGTAAATATTTACTCATAGAATATGTCTGGAGCATTGGTATTATAAATTCCAATTTTAGCAATTAAATAACCTATACACATACCTCTGAACTGTTTAATCATATTTTTGTGCGACGCAAGCGCTTGATCGACAATGAGCTGCGGTGGATCCATTTTCCATCGCCATTCTGTGCCCACGGGATTGGTATGATGTCGCCAACAGAACACGCACTTGTTGGCACAAGCAAGACTGGGAGTAGCTTCCATGCATTGGTGCGACTGGATTCCATAGAAACTATGCTTATAGCAGCCTCCACGACCTCTCAGCATTGACTACAAGAAAAAATCATATCGAACTACACGTATATGTAAATATGTATAATGAAAACAAATGACAAAATGATAAGCGCAGAAATTACAGAAAAGAGTAATAACAGTGTAATACAGTGTAATACACTCTCAAATGCATATCGATGGTTTGTAGATGACACGGCTGACAAATTCCTAACAAATTCCATTATAAAACTAACAACTTTAATTTATCGCCTCTCCTAAACGCCTTCTCTGATTTGAATAATTCGCTCATTGTAACGTATACATTAAGCGCCGCCTTTTAAAGAATTATTAAAATCAGAGAAGGCGTTAAGGAGAGGCGATTGTTAGTTTTATAATGGCGGAGATAGGAATTAGGAATGTCATCTACAAATCATCGATATACATTTCAATATTTTTAGAGTGCAACCCTAGTATTACTGGACGGTTTATGAGAAGTGGTACACAATTTCCTAATTTTATGAGCGATGATAGTTTGCCTTACAGAGAATTTAGAAAATATGATTGAAGTTGTTTAAAACAAAATTTCAAATTCTTACACTTCAAAAACGTTGTATACGAAGCATATACGCGACAAAAATTTGAAATAATGGTAAATTTTACAGGAAAAGGTATGCTTTTTCGAATATTGTTCCATTTGTTAAGGTTAGTCATATAAAACACATTGGATGCAGGTAATATGTGCATTGTAGAGAAAGGAGAGAAATCCATGAACATTGAAATGCTACGACCTACTTTAGTCCATCGACACATTTTCACTCCTGAATGACTGCCGATAAGTTTATAACCCTGCTTCTCGAGAGATTGTCTCAACACTGGGGTGATCATTTCTCGTTTCTCTTTCTCTTCAGCCTGGCGATTCTTCTAACAATGAGTTTAAATATGCAAAAATTAATTACAATGCAAACTTTTGATAAAAATAACAAAATTTTCTTCAATTTTCACCTTCGCCTTTTCGATTCCAGAAATCATGGATCCCAAATCTTCAAGATCCACCAATTCTTCTTCTCCATTTTGCTCTTGTTCTTGCTCATCCTCACTATCCTCTGATGCGTCAATTTCTTCTTTTTTAGTAGCACAGCATTTAGTAGACTCTTTAGTAGTATTTGTTGATTCACAGTAGCAAGTTGAGTCACCGGAACATTTTGTTTCGTGTGACTTTTCAGGTGAAGATTTAGTTTCAGCGGTAGTGTCTGTAGCATCTGCATCAGGAGATGATTGTGCCATGGACTTCCAGAAAAAGCGCTGCCATGCCGCGAAATCTTCTTCCTGACCTAATGAAATCACGAAATAATGCGAGAGGGAATTTAACAACTAGTTAACATTATCAGCTGTCACTAAGTATACAGGAATATAGGAAAGGACTGTAAACAAGTTCATAGTTTCGCGGAGACGCTTACCGAAAGGACCATTTCAATTAATGGGAGGCTTATCAACGCTTTATTACACGCGCCATATACCGCTTTTCACTGCATTTAGACGAGTTTATCGACGCTTTTCATTTGGCACTTATGCGCTTATCAATATCTTGACTAGGCGCCAACTGGCGCTTTATTAGACGCGTATAGTAGATTGATTGTATATCTGATTGTCTGTTGACCCCCTGGTGGGCCAATTGTCTGGTTGACTATACTACTGCCGCCCTATCTCGGACTTCCACACCGTCCATTTTCAATCAGTTTGATCCATCGCTCTTGTATTGATTTCTGTCATCTATCTGTCAAGAATTTTTTTATAGTCAACCAACCTTGGGATGTCCACACTACAACTGCTCCTTCGATGATCGTCTTCTCTAGAGTTTCACAACTACGCCGTCGGTGTGGCCGTAAGAATAGCTTTCAGTCTTTTGATGATGTTAGCATGTCACTAGCGAATAATAATTCGTAGAATATAGTTTCAAAATCCAAACACCTTTAATTGTGATTTGTTTGCTTATCAATGTTGTCAAATCAATTTAACCATTTCCCGTTTTAATGTCTGAGCTGCTTCATTCACAGACGGAAACCTCAAATAATACAATTCGTTTATATTGTCACAATGCCCTGACTCTCTTTTAGATCATCGACAAGCAAATATATCTCAATATCTATGATTTAATTCAATAGAAAAGAATTTCGCATAGATATTTAAAATATTTAAAACAGTTTTATTCCCTGACATAATAATCTCAATTTACTGGACAGCCATGAAAACATTGAACAATGAACACTATTAACAAAATTTACCTCCGTGCTCAGAGTTGGCAACGTTTTCGTCCAGCAATACCACCGGTGAATAACGAGTAGCGGACAAGCGAGACAACCAATCATCAAACTGTTTACCAACCTGCGGAGATTAAACAATTGGTAACACAACTAGATTTGTAATCTACATAGTAGTACTAGGAAGTACGAAATTGAATAATAAATAATCAAATTTCCTTCACTCACAGTGTTATAATGCTCCTCATAATATGAATTACCGAGCCCGACAATTTGATAGTTCAAACCTTTCAGATAAAACGATCCCACTCGAAAATCTTCCACAGATTCCGACAGCCAGCGAAAAAACCATTCACATTCCTTAGGAGGACTGCCTTCTTCGTAAGTAGAGATAAAAATGATCAGCAATTGATTTTCCTTGATCTGGAAATGAGAAAACTCAATTTTATTCCAATCGCTATAGGTTATAAAACCTCGACAAGCAAAATACAAATTGCTTGAAACATCGAAATTAAAACTGGTCATCAAGGATAGGATTATATGTAACTGATTAGTAGAAAATGATAAACATCGTTTAAAGCGTCAATAGCAGCCCCTAATAGTCTGTGTCGCAACGCTCGGACAAACTTCGAAGCCAGTAGTGACTAGGACATCTATTCATAGAGATGTAATACTATAGGTAATAGGGCTGCAGGCAAGCGAATTCAATCGGGCAATTCATTCGTGATTAGAAGACAGTCTCATTAATTCTCGGGGAATTCTTTCAGTATTAGACGATTTGCCTGCAGAGTCAGAGCAGTGCTAAAATTTTGGATAATCCTATTTTTGGGGCCAAACATAAGAATTGTTATTATTTTTGATTTCCAGTTCTTTGGCCGCCACAGTATCTGCTAATTAAGTCAAGCTACTGCTATTTGTTCGTTCGGAATGAAACAATTGTTAAGACTTCCATTTCGTTTCTTTTCCTCCTGTTTTCGTGCACTAGTGTGATTGCTCACTGATAAATATGTATGACCTAGTGACGACTAGAGATTGTAAAAGTTTCAGGTGCTAGAGAGTTTCGTTTGTTGTTATCAATGGTTGAACATTCTCTCAATCATGGGGTAGAATGAGAACACTCACAATACAAACTTTGATCAATGTCGACACAGTATTGTCATCATCATTTATTGCTTTCCAATACTGGAAAAGATGTGTGCCATCATGAGCATGTGCTGAAATAAAACCGAGCTTCCACCTTTAAGGTGTAATGAAACAGGGTATTTTAGCCTGGATCCATTTCTCAAAATCAATGATGGTTACAATAGGACCACTGTCAAGAACTTCAATTTGTTTCCTTCACAGGTACGTCTCGCTGTTACTAAAGAGTGAACATTTTCTATCGGCCTCACATATGTAATAAATGAATGAATAGCACCACTCAATGTGTCGCTTACTGCACTGACATCAAAAAGATTGAGATTTCAGATGAGAGTCTAATTTTAGAAAATCTGGACAATGTTCCTTCTAGAGAAACAGAGAGGCTCAATACGATTTCACAAAGCTAAAGTATCCCTACTTTTGAGACCCTCCATTCAATACATACATTATAATTATTACAATGTTTTTAAAGCAATTTAAATATCTACTACCTCTTTGTTCAATGAATCATCAGGATCGTACGAGGACATACTCTCAAGTAAAGTTTGCATTCGATTCTTCTTGCAGGCCTTCTCAAATAATTCGGCAATCTTTTTAGATTTACCGGTCTGAGTACCGTAAAGAATTTTCACTTTGTTAAATCTATTTCTTGTATGATTCTTAGTAGAGAATTTAGTGGAATATTCATCCAGACCAGCCGGCTTAAACATACTAGACGCTGCATAACTGTTATCAATATCATTGCTGTGTATTGGACGATTCTGAAACAAGGATTTAAAAAGAAACTTGTGATTACATAGATTTACAGAGGGATTAGTGAAACATAGAACGGCAGTCTAAAATTTAACGAAATCGTAGACATTTACGTAATAAATAAGTCTATAATAAGAAAGTATAGCGTTAAATGCAATCAAATAAAAAACATTTTGAATATTGATCGATGAAACCTCCGAATAAGTAACGGATAACGTTGATTTCACGAAGTATCATTTCGTTAACTTTATTGACAGATTATGAGATTATTGCGTAACCGTATGCTGTGTAGGAACGATTGCATATTTAAAAATATGATTAAAACAATGCGATACCTTGATCACGTGTCTTATCAGATTTTTTAAGCTTTCTCATAATTTTTAACTAAATAAAATAATAGGTATATGTATTGTTAAAATAGTATCATCATAATATCCTGCGGATATAAACTTTCCTTTCAGACGGGAAGAAATAATCAATTACAGATGAAAATAGATCAATACTAAAGTATTTGAAAAAGCTCACCTTTTTTGCTAATCTAGTTGATATAAAATAATACACCAACCACGCCCCGATACCCAAAACGAAAGAAAACGAAGAGGACATGATTGAAGAATATGATGGCACATTTTCCCAAATTGTGTCCCACATCCTGGTTACCTGAATAATAACAATAAGACTTCATTTTAAAACAGAAATTTCAATAGACAGGAAACTGATGAAATAGGAATAAAAAAACATCAATTCTTTTTAGAAATGTATAAAATGTCGAAGCAGCTAAGATGACACACAAGGATAATACAAAGATTAGTGGAAGTGTGAGAAACTATCAGCTCTCCGGCTCATCTTCTTTCTCGAACGATGTCCTTCACCAATATATACTGGTAGATATTTGTGAAGGACATGATTCTTGCCTGTCTTCACATTACGTCGTGATAAGACTGTCCATGTGTTTGTATGCTAAATTTTGAAAGTCCAATTCAGTGGGGTACATTTCTCTGGCTATTGATTTCATTATGATTTCTGCACTGTTTTTTCCTTTTTGGTTAATAGCTGCCATAAAGAGCGTATACCATATGTCATCTGAGGTATAACCAAGGTTTGGAATAAGATCGATAAGTTGTTTGCCTTGTTAGACGACTCATGAGAAACGCAGTTTTATTACACGAAAAAGTGCCAATTTCACTACGGCATAATGATATTCAATACTGTGTCGCTCTGTGATATGCTCATCCCTAACCAAGACTCCTTGACCAATTTTGTTTTTTGTGAATAACCCTTTGAAACGTTTTTTCTATAATCATATCAAGACAAACATCTGCACATTGTTTAGACATATTGTCGAGTATAAGTTTAGGAGTGTCCAGTGGAGTTAAATTATAACAGATCACTGATTGTGGATCAGTTTTTGAAGAATCCATGTCATACTGTTTAATTTAATTTAGATAAAACTGTTGAAGAATCCTTTCAATGAGACGTGCTAAAATGTCGGTAACTGCTACCGCAGGATAATCACCTGGGGAAGCCGGTTTTTTAAACTTTATAAATTATTGTAGGAATAGTTTCTAGAACTCTCAAATTGGGCTATAGCTAAAGTTCAATTGAAGCCTTGTAGCCCGAGTGACTCTCAGATCCTCCGCCCTTCAGACAAGAGTGTCGATGAGGTGGGCAGGGTCTGAGTGTCACTGAAGTGGCCAGCGAATGGTCAAGTGTTATGTCTTGACAGTATTTATCAGCCAATCAGAGCATTGTACCAGCGCTTTCAATAATTAGGCTATTCAGATAGAACATTACAATTTAGGTGTAGACTCCGTGGTAGCAGCTGAATCGCAGTTCGGACATAAGAAAATGCGCAGAGATTAAACGGTAAAGTGAGCAGTGTAGATTGCTAGAGAACTTTTATTATTTGCGTTGCTGTAGTTTCAAAGAAAAATTTCAAAGAAAAATATAGCGGGAAACTTTAACTAATTATTCCACGAAAATGACACAACAGAAATAGGTCGAAATGAAGATAAATGAGCAAATCAAAAGGAAAAATCGGTTCAGCGAAGAATTAAATAATATCAATATAAGTATAACAAAAATACTTTATCATTTAGGCATTTTGTTTAAGGAAAATATCGATGAATAAATCTTAGGATCATCAAAATAAATGTCATAAACTTTTTCGACGAAATATCTAGTCAAACAAAACATTTAAAAAACAATAAGTACCTTATATAGAAAAGTAGAAGATATCAATAAGTAAACACTTGTATATTGACATAAATAATACATAAAGATATATTGATTAATGCAAAATATAATCCTAATGTACTAAAACCGAGTTTTAAAATTTTGAATGAATTTTAACAATAGCAACAAATTTACATCTAATCAGAGTTTCTATTCAATAATTTATAGTTTATTCAGAATAAAAGCTATTATTAAGCTGATTCCTTATCACTTAAGGCTTTTTCCTTTAATCCAATAATAAAGTCAGATGAATTCCATTGATATCGCGTATAGAAGTATTTTGCAACCGGCACAGCCGTAACGAAAAGCAAAATAATATTTATCAAATTCTTTTTTATAGAACCGGTCAATGGATCTTTGTTAGGACGATCTCTGCTGTACTCTTGCGCCCTCAGCGAAATCAAGCGCTGATGGTAATGATTCTTGTAAAACTCATCGAAATCATACATGGCAGAGTAACCGCCAGGTGGCTCTTTATATTGCCGATGTCTTCGATCAACGCCACCATGTATTCTACCAGTTTTCATCATTTCACCAACAGGTGGGACACTCGACTCGGAATAGACAACTCCAGGTTTAGCAATGAGCAGACCCTTGTCATAATTGTGACGCAATTTAGCATTGCCTAAAATTTCGTAGGCCTCCGATATTTCGAAAAACTTTGACCTGGATGCTATATCACTTGTTACATCAGGATGGTAAATTTTTGATAATTCATAAAATGATGTTTTAATCTCAGCTTGTGAGGCATCCTTTTTAACTCCAAGGAGCTCATAAAGATCACGATTACTATAATGATCTGTCGAATAAAGGCGGGGAGAACAAAATTTTGCCGCTCGTTGATGTATAAGTCGACAGCTTCTACTTGATATATACCCTTGGAGGCGAACCAGTGAATTCATAATCACACTCGTCACCTAAAAATTGTGAATTCAAAGAATGAAATTATTGTTAGGAATATATTTTTAGTAAATTAATATATCTTTCATAGGCTGACAATATCCCAGTTATAGTAGAATTTTCAAAATAATATATTTAATTTAATGCATACAATTATACACCTCGGAAAAAAGATACCCGCCAATCAAACTTTTTTTAAATTTATGTTTTAACCCTTTAAGGACTAATCTTTTTTAGATAAGGAATCCTAATATTTCTTTTAAATAGTTTGCCTGAAAGAGCTGTGATTGGAGAAAATGAATTCACAAGAATTTCATTAGGTATGTAGAAGTTACAATTTACTTCTCCTGTATAATACAAATGAATCCTACTGATCCTTCATGTAAGTTGGTTGTAGTGAGAAAGAAAGACATGTGTATAACTGGTAATACAGAGTCATGAAGATGATGATGATCTAACAGGTAAAATCCTTTGTAAATAATATTTCAGTGTGAGGTAGTAAAATCTTGAAAAGGTCAAAGGATCTTTATTGTCATTTAGTTATAAAACTAAAATTGAAAAACAAACAAAAACAGTTGTAAATGTAGCAATACTATCTGATGAGGGTATAATGTAAGTAAGGGGGAGGGAGGGGGTGAATCCATGATGACTCTGAAGACTTTTCCCATAGAAAGTTTCATGGTTACAATTATGTATTTCTTAAAATACTATATTATGGCTAAATAATATCAAGATTTTGATGTAGTATTAAGAGTGCACTGAATATTTTTAAAAATGGGGTGAATCCGTGAGCATTAGTCTGTGCAATAAATGTTAGTCCTTAAGATAAATGTTGTATGATAAACATATTTTGGGACCTCTTTTCCTAGAGTTAGCATATTAATTGATTATAATATAAAACAAAGGACTGACAAAATTGAGCTAATTAAACAATGAACTCCTGGTATATATATAAAGACAAAGGCATAATGATGATACTGAAAAATACAGTACTTACATATCAATATTGTTAGTCATAGCTGGTGTATACAGACCTAATGGATTGTTTGATCTGATCATATAATAAACAGTCATAATTAGGGATAATGCACTATGTTACCCAGTTATACATACATTTAAATTTGAATGTCATGACTTGTTGCCATTTTGATAGTACTGTTAAATTTGATTGTGCCATATTGGCAATTCAATGGACCACAGTTTATTTAGCAAATTCAAAATTTACATGTTGCTTCCAAATGTATGTACATATCCAATTATTACAGCCAAACTTATAAATACCTATAATAAACTGACTCAATTAAAACTCAATTGATAGCAGCTTAGGTAACTTTCATTTGGTCAATTGATAAAAAGGGAAAGAATTGTTTAATTGCTGAATCTTTACAAATAGCAAATAAATATGACTGGCCTCATAGATCATTCTGATTTCAATGGGATGGTTTCTCAATATTGTTAGACTACCTAATTTATCAAAGTACAATGGTCCTGGAATCAAATTTATACATAATTTTGACAGGAGTGGAAAACTCTTCCTACAAAACAACTACACTAGATAGTCATGGATTTTAAGGATATTTATATTGATTCTGACTAAGTGTCTATGTTTGAAAACTCCCCTCCATGTGCAGAGCAAGGAGGAAAATTTGGGTATATTTTTAATAAAGATGAACTTGAAAAGTTTTGGAATATGGAACCATGGATTTTTCAATCATAGGATAGGGTGAATCTTTGACTTTATAATATGCTATAGTCAGAATTAAAGATTAAGACTTTCAGGATATATAGTGTACCATTATAATGTATAGAAAACCTCAATAAAACCTAGCAATTAAATGAAGATATTTTACTGATTTTATGATTAATGTTGTGGCAATTTGATTGTCATGGGAAATATATAAATGACATAAAAAACAGTTTATAATGATATGAAAATAATAATTTTATAATTAATCGTGCATTAACATTTATAATTATTAGAACTATTGTTGAAAGACTGTTTAAATTCTTGTAATCTCTAAATGTTAGAATGAGATAGAATGTTAGAGATAGAATGATGATAAATGCAATGATAGAGATATCATGGCAGACCTTATACCAGAAGGAGGGATAAATGAATGAAATTTGCCAACTTGAATCAACAGGAAGAAATTGTATTCTGTATCAATGCTGGTCACA
>JAYJLU010032551.1:0-10020 GCA_036873645.1 Minona dolichovesicula | reverse complement strand
TCAACCAATCGAATCGACTCTCCATCAAGAATATACTATCAAAATATTACGCTTCTATCTAGTTATCGAGCTCTTCATCATGAAATATGGTTTAAAGTAGGTTTTATTTGTTATTTGTTTAAGTTAAATAATTTGCTGTTGGCGTCAATTCAATTTGTTAATATTACAATATTACGGTACTTATCCCTTTTTTAAGTATAGTCGTTTTATACCGTTTTAGAGGTATCTATGAAGTATTATAGTTTAACGATGTGATTGCTTTCTATAGGCCTAAAAATAATCTACTTTTTGTATAACTATCGAATCAATTAACAATTTTTTTCCTCTTCATATTTATCATATTTATTTTCTGATTATGAGATAATTATTCACGGTTCTTGTGAATTAATATAGTTTACTGATGAAAAAGCATAAACCATATAAAAGGAAATTTTTATGCATCATTTAAATATTTTCAACTTAATTTGCTCTTATTGTTAAGTTGTTATTGTATCATAGAACTAATGAATTTTGATATATAACACTATATTATAAAACAATGCTAGAATCCTAATCTATGTAACATATCTAGTATATCTATCTTCCCTAAACATTTATGTAATATTCTGACAATATGATTATGCAGTAATCACATTTTGGAATTTTAATACATTTCATTAAAGAAACACTAAAGTTCCAAAGGATATGTCTCATGGGTATACCTTCTCATGACCCTTGTTTAATGAAATATCATACTCTATTTTAACAAAAGTATAGATATAATATAATTGCAATATACATACATACAGTTTTCCTATGCAAATAATGACTTCCAAAAACCGCAATTCCTAAACCAACAAGCATGTGTATATATAAGCAAATAGATTATTTTTCAATATGTTTTATAAATTTTTATGCATCATTTAAATATTTTCAACTTAATTTGCTCAATTGATACACATTACAGTGATTTTCTATAACAGATGGGTAATTTGTTTCAACATGATGCACAAATAGTACCACACAAATTTATTCAATTTATTTAAAGCTATGGATTTAAAACTATTAGAAATTCATTAACCAGAAATTAACCAGAATGAATTATAGTATGCTTATGTTTATGTAGTCTATAAATATATTTTTGCATATCTATGCCCTAATGTGTCTCAATTATTGAAGTAATTTTTGTACAGAATAATTTATAATCATATTGTGCAATATTGTATGTAATCTTGTTAACTGGGTCTATAATATAACTAATGGAATTTTCTAATAAATTCACAAAAGGATTGCAGGGCTTTAAATTTATACACACCCAGACATCATTAGTTTGTATTTCTTAACTCAGGCATGTAGAATGTCCACAGTGGCACACCCAGTTGGAGTATAAAAAATATAATAATACAGTCAAACCTGTTTAACCATTTTACCACCCGTACTTGATGCAGTTAATTTTTTTAATTAATTTTTGTTTTATTCTGATTAACTAGACATTCTAAGACTTTTGTAAAAAAATCTTTTAATATCATTGCTTTCATTGATTTCTAGCATGTTCCAATAATGGAAAGTTGGTGGCTACTGTGTTCAAAATGGACATATTTTTATGAATATCTGTGTATATATAAATATCTATTATTGACAAAACAGCACTAGTAAACAATTTAAATAGAAATAGAGCTTTAATACATGGTTTGTTATGTAAATGTCACATGAAATGTGTATAATATTGATATAATATAATAATAGGTAAATTGTGTAGAAAGATAAGCATAGATTGCTCACTGCATCATACAATTTAGAACACTGGTCATAATATGTATGGTGGAAGTGCTGTACAATTGTGCAGACAACAGAACTCACCTTGATCTAAATTTACCCATGTTAAACAGCATTCATATCTCTGATTGACTAGAACCGCTGTCTTACTTTACTTACAATACATATATTTATATAAGTTAATCCCTGCCCTGAAATGTTTAATTCATCAATCTTAATTGTATGAGTTTTTACAAGTTTACAATAAAATTGTCTAATGTGCAGATTATAAAGGTGTTAACAAGCCACCTTCTCCAAAGAAGAGGAAAATGGTGGATCAGGAAGTTCTTCAAGCAGAAGAATATGAGCAGCAGAGAGTGTGAAAATGGAATCCTGTCTGGTTATATAATGGAGAAGGAAAGCAAATGAAGTGGCTACAATACAAAGATAAAAATGAAATGCCATGTATTGTATGTTACCCATGATAATGAAAAGAAAGGGCCTTTTGTTAAAGGTACAGATTACTTTAAGAAAGTGTTTTACAACATGAATCCTCAAATTGGCACATTCAATGTGTTGAAATTACAGCTGCTAAGTGCCTTACCTCCACAGCAGGCGCAAGGCACTGGCAACAATGAGTTTAGCTCAAACTGCATGCTTAGCATTCTCTTTCGGACAACCTACACATTGACAAAGGAAAACTGACCATACACTTGATACACTTTTCATTTTATTTTCAAAACATTTGGGCATGTACAATTTCTAAGACACATGCCAGGTTGGTGTATGGATAAAATAGTTAATTTCGAGCCCTGGATTGAAGTAAAATTTGATTGTGAATATTATGTCCTGCAAATAAAGCAAGCACACATATATATATATATATATATATTGACATCTCAATTGATTCACTTTTTATTAAAATTCTAGTTTAAAATATATTTCATCTGCAGCTACCAATAATGGGTACAATAATGCCACTATTGACAACATTTGATTTTAAAATCAATGTTTTCAATTCATATTATTTGTTGTCTGAAGATGTGCTGAAATTTCATGAATTGCAGCATAATGCAAAAGTGAGTGTTAGATATAAGGAGAAATGATACAACATGCTGAGAAAGCTTATAGTAATCTTAAAAGAAATTTAAATTTAAAGTATTCTTTAAATTTTCCTTTGCATGCTAATCAATGACAGCTAAGTGTTTATATTTATTTTGGAATTTGTAATCTCATTTGTTATTACAGAAAGAATGTCTACATTTTGTATTTGTAAAGTCAAGTTGAATCCTAAAGCTAAGACTGCTGACAGGGATATGGTTGGCTGTGATTCCTGTGGTGATTACTTTCATATAGACTGCATAGGTTTGGAGAAATTACCTACTGCAAAAGAATGGTTTTGCAATTCGTGCAAAGCATATCAAGGTAATGATGAAGACTAATTCTAAATGCTTTTTTAAGTAATACTAATGCACCATCTTTTACTCACTCAACAAAGTTTGAAAAAGAAGCTGACCATCATCATATTATTGTGATAATATTGCTTTTATATACACCATATGTACTCCCTAAAATCTATATACACCATATGTACTCCCTAAAATCCTAAAAGATGCAGTTTTTGCTTATAGGTGAAAAGGCCAATCAGGTACGGTTTAAGTTAATTCTTGTAAAAGAATTCTGTTCATGATGTTTTGTTCTTTTTCTGATGTTCTTTTTATTTTGAATGTAAACAAGTAAACAGTAAACAGACGGTTTGTGTCATTATGTATTTTATTTATTGTCAAAATTGGCTTATAACTTTCATGATACTGTGCAATAAAATGTTGTCGAAATACCCTGAAACATGACTGTAAGTTTGAAGGTCAGACAATGTCGCATGATTTAGGACTACATTATAATTTAAGGACTAAAGGCAAAGTATTTTGCCCTTGTTAGTTTCAAACTTTTTGTACCAGACAGAAGGTCATACTTGTTTGAGCCAACGTTTTCATATTTCACTTCTTTTCTGGTTTGATAGGATGATCAGAGCCAACACATCTTTTTGCCTTTTTGGCAATGTAATAGAAATGAGAATAAATGAGACATTGAACTACGTCATTAAAGATTTTTTAATAGATTGATATCTTATTTTATAATACTATAATCAAATTTGATATATAACTGATTTTGGTTTTAAATATAAAATTCTCTAATTATCAATCAGAAGTTTAGAGTTATCCCATTTTTTCTCTCTAAGTTTCTTGTCTAATTCTTGTCTGATTTTGATTAATTGATATATATATATATATATAGACTCTAAAATAATTACAGATTAATGAAGATAAAGGACTTCCTGCCCCATTGAGACAGAGATTAAGAGCAAGGTTTGGCCCCGATAGTTTGAATTTTGAGAAGCAATCAAGTCAGTTAAAACCCAAAAAGGTAAGCAAAAACGTTACCATTTACATGACATTCACCAATCTCTTTTTTCTAAATCTTAGGAGGTATTTATTATTAAGAACGAAAGTGTTTAAAGTGCGATTGAAACTGAATTGCGAAACAGCATTCTGTTTTGATTCTTTTGAACGAACATTTCATTAATTAATGAATACCCTCTCACAGTTTAGTACATTAAGCTTAATTCGTACTGAGCTTATTTCCCTTCAAACAAAAGTAATTTAGCAGTTCAAATTGTTGTGTTATTTTTCTGAAATAGTGTCTTACAATTAATTATTTGAATAATAATTTTCAATTTTATATGAAGTTCCCAGAAACATGCAAGCGGCAGCAGAGAAAACGGATTTCAAATATTACTCTGTCAAAGCGTCCTAAAATTGACAATCAAACAAACAATTCGAAAACGATAGAAGTGAGTTCTACTTTTACATAAACTTTGTAAAGGAGAAAATATATGCATGTCATCACCATATTAAAAGTAATTACTGGCAGTTTTAACAACGATATTTATATTTGGGATTATAAATGCCTATAATGGATGTGTATTCGCGCATGACATGCCCAAGTTAAAACTTTTCCCCTTAAAGTATATTTCTTTTACGTTAGCATATGAAGCATTTTTCCACAATTGGAATCAAGCTGAGCCAGTTTGATAAATGCCTGTGCGCAGTGAATAGAGTCTATATGAGCGCCTGGGCGCTAATTGGCACCTTCTCTTATAGTACGAGAGCCAGATAACATTTATTTAAACTATCGCGATACAAAGATTTGATGATCATAATTGATGCTTCATGCCTACAGTGTCTCAGTAAGGTTGGTCTTAAGTTGAATCTCTTGTAGCTTACGGGCCAGAAGACTGGCCGAAAATGTCCAAATTTTAATTTATTTAAAATCAACACGTAGACTTAATCTTTCTTTCTCTCTCTCTCACTCACATCTTTCTTTCTCTCTCTCTCACTCACTCTTTCTCTCTCTCACTCACTCACTCACTCTTTCTCTCTCTCTCTCTCTCTCTCTCTCTCTCTTAGCTCACTCACTTTCTCTCTCTCCTTAGCTTATCATTATCCTCTATATTTTATTTTATTTTATTCTCCTCTTATACAACTGTGTTCAGTTTACTATATATTTTGTAAATCTATCTTATTTCACCTATGATTCAATTCATTTTAATTTCTTGAATAAATTGAACAGACTTTTCTGAACACAAAACGTTTTGAAACATATAAAATGCTTAAAACAGTCCGTTATTCATCATCTAATAATTATCTTGTGTATTTTAGGTAAATAATATATTTCAAGTATTTCATTTTAAGTTTACTGAATATGGAATGTTAATTATCAGAGTTGATCAAACACAACAGTCCGCATAGGAAAAGTTAGACGATATAAATATTCAACATATTAGAGGCTTATAGCTATAATTGATTTTTGAACGAATTGTTGTCCTACATTTATAAATAAGATTAATTAAGGCTACGGTATTTCGACGTCTTATACCTATTCTGATTGATGCGATTTTTTACTATCAATTCATGATTGGAATTAACAGAAATAAATAAATTGTCATTTCACGCATAATCTGACATTACCTTGATCCATAAGATCACGTCTTAAGTTGGAAAGTCTGATGATGTGATTCTTAGCTATCGATTCATACTAAAAACAGCGTACTACATGAATTATGAATAAAATTCAAATTTGACGATTTGGGGGCAGGTCTTAAGTTGAGAAAGCTACGGAATTTTCGCGTCTTAAGGAGGTCTTTATTATTCGTATATCAAATAGTTTCATTATAGAAACTATCAGCCTGATACGTGTTGATTTTAAATAAATTAAAATTTGGACATTTTCGGCCAGTCTTCTGGCCCTTAAGCTACAGAGATTCAACTTAAGACCAACCTTCTTGAGACACTGTAGGCATGAAGCATCAATTATGACCATCAAAACTTTGTATCGCGATAGTTTAAATAAATGTTATCTGGCTCTCGTACTATTACTACTAAACTTCTTATAACATAACTTCAATTTGAAACTTCTTATAACAGAACATTAAATAGACTTTTAAGGAGTCTTTTTCTATTCTTTTTTCTGCTTTGGATCAGTATCGCAGTGGCTAATACTACCTTATTTCTTTTCATTAAAATTGATATCATTAAACTATTAACATTGTAAATACATCATTCTGAGTTGGCCTATCTGATAAATTTCATTTTTATTTTGTTCAAGATATTTTGTCCCACTTGCAATGAAACCGAAAACGAGGCAGATCTCATCATTGGGCCATGCAACATTTGCAAAAGCAGCTACCACCGAATGTGCCAAGATGTCGGTAATGTAGAGATTGAGCCTTTTCTGTGCAAAAAGTGTTGTTCGGATCCCGTAACGGGAGTTTTTGATTTTCGCATGTGTCTGGAACGACTACTACAATCTGTATTACATGGAGAAGAGGTGGTGCGATTAGTAGGCAATAGGGAATTCAACCTGGTCGAATGTTTTGTTCCTCGGTTAAATGTTATGGATTTGCAAACGTTGATGGAAGAGCTAAGAAAGAAAGAGGTTGATGACGTTTCAATGGAAATCATAAGGAAGAGCGGCGGAAACAAATGGTTGGCCATAAAGACCAGTGCAGATGGAAATTGCCTGTATAATTCCATATCAGTTCTCATCTCTGGTAATGAATTTTTGGCTTTAGAAGTACGTGTGAGAACAGCTTTGGAGCTCATACGATATCAACGTGTGTATATCAAAGATATTGAAAACAAAGTCATTGAAGACGATCGAAATTTTTATGGGAAAGATGGTATTCTAGATTCATGCTGTCGCTATTCCGGCTATGCTTCCATGACTGAAATTTTCGCTATTGCTAATGTTGTCCAAAGGCCAATTAATATCATGTGGGCTGACGAATCTCATGACATGGTCTCTGCAAAACCTCGAAATCAACGAGAAATTGATCCCCTCAATATATTATGGACTCGACATGCCATTAATACCGGAACCATATTTCACCCGAATCATATTTCAGCTCTTATTCCAAAGCCGTCAGAACAATTTGACTGTGATTTAGATGTCTCCTCAGATGAAAATCTTGTACCTGAAACTAACGTGTCAACACCCTCTTGTCACGTCAAGGGTATGGCTTGTGCGGAATCAACATCTGATTGCAAAGTAATTATTTACTGTACATATACCGTGAAAATATTCTTAATTAATACAAACAAAAAATGTTGTCGCAATACTATACTGAGGATAACATAAGATAATGTAAAAAACAAACAATTCAATTCCACGGTAACATTATGCACTTAATTATTCGATACGTAACATTAAAATTATACACTGCAAGGTCAACTTTTTGTTACTGAAATCGATTTTCCGCTTAATGTCTTTTCCAGAAAATTATGAGTGATGAATATTTACTCCTTGTTAAGAAGTACAATATTTCAAAAAAACTTCAGGTTTTAAATAAGCCTTAAAAGCTTATAGGACTTCATCATGTATAAAAGAATAATGAAGTCACTAACTTTATAAAAGAAAAAATGATATCTCATGATTGAAATTTGATTTGTACGTTTAGCATCTATACATATTTCTCTTTATTGAATGAAATTTTATGATATCCACACTAATATCAAATATCATCACTTTTTAAAAACAATAATTTCAGCAGAGAAGTTTATCTGGTCAATCCTTTAAATCTTGGGAAGAGGTTTTATCACTCTGTCAGAATGAAATTATTCATTCCTTACCTCCATCTAAACCAACGTCTTCCAAGGCAGTAGTAGTTAGCAGTGATTGGAAAACCGCAAATGAAGATGGTTGGAGATGGAGAAATACTGGTGGTGGTAAAACAGTATACGTCGATAACACGGCAAAGGTGGTCCATTTGGTAAATTGCTTTTAATATTATTATTATTTCAGTTAACAATTAAAGATAAATAAGAAAGTCTGTCTAGGTATACATATATCCTTTAATTTCTATGATAAATAATTAATGAGTTGCTGACGTCTTCTAATAAACCATTTTAGCAAAGAAGGTAAAGTTCTACAATCAACTGGAATTTAACTATAACATCATTTAGTTCATTTATCTATTAAAAGGATTTCTGTTAAAAAAGCTGAATGTTTTGTTATTTTATTTCTATATAACTTATTTGAGAAACGTAGATTGCACTACCATGATTTTAAAGCTGGCAGTTTTCGAGCATATAAAATTTCAATAAACAGACTTGATTTAATTATGGCTAGCCATTTGTTTCGCCGCTTAAATATTTAGATAAATGTTTAACATTTAAATATCAGCGACTAAAAACTTACTACTTATTTCTTACAACTAAGATGTCTTCATTTAATTGGTATATTTTCCTTTCTTAGACTGCAAACAAGTTTGTAAGGAAGATTAGACTTCCTTCTAAGAAATATCGAGACGAAGAAATCACCGATGGAGCTGTCTATATGCTGCAATTCAAGTATTTCGCTCATGCTTCAAATGATCAATTTACCAAGCGCATAACAGTGTTTCGTGAAATCAAACCGGAAGAAGGGAACGACCGAGTTCTCATAGAATATAAGAATTGCGATGAAAATTTGCCCCTTACTTTTCCGCCACATGGCAATTCAAAATCAGGGGAGCCTTATATACCATCAAGCAAAGATATTTTGGGGGAAATCGGCAAGAGAGTAGTAGAAAATCAACCTCCTAGAATTATTTATGCAAACACCAATGCTCGCGATAAACGTCAAATTTACAATAAAGTCAATGCATCTAAGAAAATTGAATGCGGTGGTTGTGATCCCTGGCATAAAGTCATCTCACTGCATTTTAAAAATGAGACATTTGTAAGGGCAGTTCATGCTGAAGATCAGCAAACTTCTTTGATTTGCTATACAGACCGTCAACCACAAAGTCTTCACTTAATTCGTATTGGTAATCCCTGTCATATCGACACAACGTTTGCTTCTGGTGCTTATGTTACATACATTGCATTCACGAATACAAGAATTTATGATAAGAACTCAGGAAATTCTCCATTATTTTGGGGACCAGTTCTCGTCCACTCCAAGGAGAAAGATACAAATGCAATCCTTCATTTCCTAATGCATGTTAAAGATAGACTCCAGCTTCACTCTCCTCCTATCATATCGGATGAGTGTTCAGTTCTTGAAAAGAGAATTCATCAGATATGGCCTGATTGCCTTCATGTGTTGGGTATGGAGCATCTCATCGCTAATTTCAGGGAAAAAGGTCGTAAGATGCAGGTTCCCCAGCCAATACTGGATCAGATGAAGGCTGCCGTGTTTGGCCCCAGTATTGATATCCCTCTTCTTCATTGTACCGACGATCGGGAGTTTGATAACAGAATGGAACAACTAATGTCTGTTTGGAGCAATCTGGGACGACCCGCGAAAGAATTTGCAGAGTGGATAAAGGTATATTTTTGCTACATTTTGCTATTTTAATATGTCTTATAAGTATTCGTTTGTTTAAAATGACGTTGCTAATTTGGTTGTTCACGTTGTTTTTAACGTGTTCTAAAGATTACAAACTATCGAAAAATATCATTAAAATATTACTGGGGTGTAATAATGTAGCTAAAAATATGTCGCGTCATTATAATAAAGTCAATATTTCATTTATATAATTAATAGAATAAATTAAACTATAAAACACTACAAATACAATTTTATTAAATAAAATAATTTTACAGTAGTATAGTGAACCAGAACCCTGGGCCACCTGGGGGGGGGGGGGGGGAGGTCAACTTTTTGGTTACTCAAATCTTTTTAAAATTTTCAAAAATTTTTCAAAATTTTTCAAACTTTTTTTTAACTCGGAGGGGGGGGGGG
>JAYJLU010032329.1:0-10022 GCA_036873645.1 Minona dolichovesicula | reverse complement strand
TATTGACAGTTTGATTGATCTAAGTTTTCGGCTTCATCGCTTGTTCAAATTTCATAATGCGTTTGATTATGACCCTGAAATTGCCGATTTTCTTGATAACTATGGGTGCAATATATGCACAGGTGGTTATGTTAAAAATGGAATTGATTTGGAAAATGCCCCTGTGTTGGATCATGATCATTGGCGGGGGAATCAGCGTGGTTGGGCGCACAATATTTGCAACAGACAGGTTCGCCAAATGAAACGCTTCACACCAATCATTATGCATAATTATAAAGGCTATGATGGGCACATGATATGCAAATATTTAAAAACAAATGAAGACCAGGATGTCAGCTTATCCCCCATAGCCACCACGGCGGAGAAATATCTTGCACTGTCAAATCGCTTTCCGGGGAACACTTACACTACGAGAGAAGGAAAGAGAATTACACTGTACTGTGAAATGCGATTCTTGGATTCACTGCAATTTCTACAGTTGGGCGATGACGCAGCCGCTGTCATATGGTGGGCTGACGTTTGTGAGGGATCAAGATGAATTGCAGCGGCTATTCCCAGCTGATAGGCTCTACCGGTGGCCCGGCGATGAAGATGCACAGGGATGCTTTTTGGTGGTTGACTTGGAATATCCGGAATACTTGCATAATATCACGGCGTCATATCCATTCGCACCTGGTCAGGCCGTGGTGCCTATAGAAGATTACTCTCTCACTATGTTGCAACAGCTCATACAAGTCAATGGGGGCAGCAAGAGAGTTCCTAATGATAAAAAGTTGCTCGCGACTGTGGGAAACAAGGAAAACTATGTTGTCCACTATCGACTATTAAAGTTCTATCTGGATATGGGCATGAAGCTAACCAAAGTTCATGAAGCTATACGCTTCAATCAGAGCCCATTGATGAAGGGATACATTGACTTTAACATCAGAAAGCGAATAGAAAATAGTCACGACAAAGCTGCAAGTGATTTCTAAAAGAAACTGAACAATGCCGTATTTGGTAAAACACAGGAGCAGCAGAGAAAGCATCGTAATTTTAAGCTGGCGGCAGATGCGACGCGACAAATGAAATTGATTGCAGACCCAGCCTATAAGGGATCCATTGTTTTTCAAGACAATTTAGCTGGCTTTTACATGGCAAAGCGGAATGTGAAACTGAAGCATCCGATTTTTACTGGTGAGGCCATATTGGATATCAGCAAGTTGTTGATGTACACTTTCTTCTATAGAGTGTTAAAGCCACTGTTCGCTTGATTCACACTGATTCACTTCTGCTGCAGATTAAAGATGTGGCGGTGATGTCCAAATTGGAGCACATAAAAGATGAGTGGCTTGATGGATCAAATATGCCGGCGGGTCATGCCCTCTTCACTGAGAAAAACAAGGGAGTGTTGGGATTTTTTAAAGAGGAAATGAGTGGATAGAAGAGGTGGTGGCTCTGCGGCCAAAAATGTATTGCACCAAGACACGGAGGAAGGAGAAGAAAACTGCAAAAGGTGTAAACTCTACTGTGGTGAAAGAGCGGCTCGCCTTTACCGACTACAAGCAGGTGTATGATGACGAGGAGCACACTCCCCTATATACAACACAGCGCAACTTTACCACTCTGCGGCATGAATTGCGTACAATTGAACAGCGGAAAAAAGCCTTGTCAATTGCGGACACAAAGAGGTATTGGTATTCCCTCAATGAATCGTTGCCTATAAAATTGCGGAAATGCAGGCAGAGACGTTTGAAGAGCGGCGGAAGATCCTGCGGGAACACTTCAAGATTGATACTGATGATCCATACAAGCGGAAAAAACAGAATCGCCCCTATCAATATCCCCAGGAGGTGCCTACACAGTTGGAAGACCCATTTTATGATGGTGAAACAATTGTTATTGACTAATTATTTTCATGCTGAATTATTGTAATTAAAAGTAAAATAGTAGTAAAATAGTAAAGTAGTAAAAATAAACATTTTATTTCAACAAATTGGTGCATTTTAGAATACAAACATAAATATTAGAGAGCATAGGGAGCCAATAAGCAGGCCAATTGATAACGATAAGTTCATATATCGCAAAATAAGCACTTTTGATGGTGTGTCCCCCACAGTTTGGGGGCCAAAATAAAACATACTAGAAACTGCGTAGCCAGATGTATAAGCGAAAAAAGAAAAAGTTACAAATATGGTGAGCATCATACCCACAGGCCACATTGAGAAGCCATAGAAGTGGAGGCATAGAAAGCATGGAAGGCAAACTAGTAA
Source organism: Minona dolichovesicula (assembly GCA_036873645.1). Taxonomy (NCBI): domain Eukaryota; kingdom Metazoa; phylum Platyhelminthes; order Proseriata; family Monocelididae; genus Minona; species Minona dolichovesicula. The sequence goes on along the minus strand of JAYJLU010032329.1, from coordinate 7,770 downwards.
GCGGCATGCTAGAAGAGAAACCAGAATATATTTCGATTTTGTTGGTATCAGGAGGGCGGTGATGTTGCCCAACAGGGCGTTTAAATTGAACGATAAGAATACCAGAACCTCGTTGTACAGCTTAAATGGAGCATCAGAGCGAATCATCAACGAGGGATAAACAAATAATGTCAGCGTGAAATAGCAGCAAGTATGGGAGAGCCGGCTTCCAGTTGGTAGAGGTAGAGGGGGAAACTGTTGCAGGCTGTGTATTCGTGCGGTAGAAGTTGATGCAATAAATTGGGAAGCCTGTGGCTAGAACTGCTGCAGTGATTAAATAGTACATGGTGAATACAGTTTTAGTTGAATAATCTGGTAAGCAGCGGAGAATCACAATCAATAAGGAGTGGGCTGTGCCACTGACGTTAATCCCAATTGTGTAGAATAGAATCTCATTTTCATTGAATAATTGGGCATAATGTACATTGACTGCATCAATAAGGGAGAGGAGGCAGCTCTCAAGTGCACTGATGAGAAGAAGTGAGGGGAACAGCGCATAGCCCGTACAATTAAAGTGGATAAGCAGTGCGAGAAGCAGTTGACAGGAGATTGTCCCTCCAATTGTCAGGAGTCCAATTCGGAATTCTGCTGCATTAGCTTGAAAGCGGGGCGAAGCACACACCATATTAGTGGCTATAGCTGCAGCTTGGTAGATGAAGTTGATGAGAGTTAGTGTTATTTGTGGAGAGTGGGGGAGCTTCGCAGCATCCAAATAGGAAAATGAATTCATCAATGTGTTGATAGGAAGCAGGTAGTTACATCCCAGAAGAAGGAAACAGAGTGCGATAGTGAGGCGCGCCATGGGTAAAGTTGCAAGTTTTCACCGCATTTTGCTTTAAATAAGGGGAGTGAGCGGCGCGCCATTGGGTGGGGTCGAGAGGCTGGGTTGCGGAGGGGAATTCCCATGAGCGGGTTGGGTGATGCTATTGGTTGGTGGGGTGGTTGGGGGGTTTGTTCTCATTGGTTGAAGGGGAGTGTTTTTCCGAGGGGAATTCCCATTTGGAGGTTCCAAATCTATTTATAGTAACAAAGGTGGATTGGGTGATGCTATTGGTTGGAGGGGTGGTTGGGGGGTTGGTTCTCATTGGTTGATGGGGGGTGTTTTCCCGAGGAAAATTCCCATTTGGAGGTTCCAAATCTATTTTTAGCATATTAAGTGAGTTAAGGATGTGCGTTTTGTATCATCAATGATGTAATCCTTACATGTGGTGATGCTGATCTGCTTCAGTGTTGATTATGGCGTTTCTGTAAGTATTTGATTTCGATTTCGACATCGTATACAACGCAGATGACACTCCCGTTTGCCAACACAGTACCTACGTGTTTTAAATCCATGTGGTAAGATTGAAATGATTGAGTGGTGGTCCCATTTAAGGTATTCGTGTGTCACATTCGTAATGATTTTATTAAATAAGTTAGTCCGATAGTCATATTTGATGAGTTTGCAACAGAATACATATTTACTAAAATAGTTTATTTAATTGTCAGCTTGTTAGTTTAATTGTCAGCATAATGAAAATTTGAGGAATAGTTCTTATAAATTCTTGTTTTCCTAAACAACGTTAGATATATCATTAACATTTAGTACTGAATTGACATAAGTATTATTAGCCAGTTGTGTTTTGTTTCAATTTATTATGGTAACGGTATGTGAGGCAATAAATACTCTCAAATGTCACAAGCTACGAAACACAACTTTTAAACGTTTCGATATATTTTCTTTTAAAATTCTCATAATAAAATCCAAACTACTCTACGCATCCCAAGCATGGTGGGGCTATACCAGCAAACCTGAGCGAAATAGAATAGAATCAGTCCTAAGTAGATGTATCAAATGGGTTATTGCAGTTGCGATTCCGAATCCATTGCTACGACACGAAAGAAGTACGACCTACGCCTCTTCAAAAGCATCCAACAAGATTACCTGCTTACACCATCTTCTCCCGCCCATGAAGACAACGAAATACTCACTAAGATAACAAAACTTCCCAATAGGTGCCGTTGATCCTACGACCACAAAATCTTCATAATTATTATTTTTATTATTACGATATATTCTTGTGCTCTGATTGATACCATTGGTGTAATTGTGTGTATTTACAATTGAAATTGGATACAATTTGATTACTATTAAAAGCAAAGCACTGCTTAGTGCACACAATCAGAGACAGTAATCAGTAATCTTTCAAAACAGTAATGGCAGATGGAACAGTTGCGGCAATTTCGGTATCAGTTTCAATTTTTGTGATTATAGTCATAACTGTCACATGCCTTAAAGTTTGCAGATGCTGCTGCTGGCGAGAGGCATCGACAATTGTGGTTGGCAGAGATAATACGGGGGCCAATGTGACAGTGGTCAATACCGTGTCAAATGCCTATATGCAGCAACCTGTACAACCACCACCACAAATTCATTATGTACAAGTAAGAATGAAAAATGATTTCATGTTTCTAAAATGTCATTTATTAAGCCGTATTAATGATGAAGCGTCTTTTGAGGGTAGATCACTATATGTACATTAACGATTTAGCGGTTATAGGGAAATACCCGCAGGGACACATTATTATTAATATGGCCTAACATATTATGAATTTATATTCAACTATTGATAACGTGTTAAGCAGTTAATCTGATTGATCATTCATATTTAAGGTTAGGGTTATAAATATATATAAAGACGAAATGAATTGGGATGACTTAATATTTTACCAGATTTTGCTAACCACGATGCGTTAAAATGGTTCATTTTTTAAATATGTATTTCTAGAGATGCCCAAATTGAAACAATTTAGAATTTTGTCTACAAGCAATTAAAGTTAAAAATTTTAAAGCGTCTCTTTTAACCACGCTTTTTCAACAGGTATATCGCAACCCTTTTGTTCCGAGATCAGTTTCTTTATGTTCTACTATTATAGAAATGTCTTAAACTGATCTCAGAAATGAACTTTAAAATTTTTATTAAACTTTTATTAACAGAATTTTAGCAATTATTTATTGCCTCATGCATCTAATTCCTTCATTCTTGTACAGATTTTGTACATACTTTGTAACAATTTTCTTGTTCCAAAAATAATAATAATTAAACCCCAAAATGTTGGACAAAGAGAGCATATTTTCGTTTAAATATGTATCTTTGTTAAAAATACTAATTACAATTTATTTAGGAGTATTTTTTTTTCATTCTTTTTCAGCATAATATTTACAATCTATTTCGTTCGCGAAGCAGCCCTTTAATACCTCTCACCTAGAATTTAAATTCTATTTCGTCAGCGTCACTTTAGTAAGTATAGAACTGCTTGTGTGACTGAAAGTTTTACATTCAATTTCGTCAGAGTACCGTGTCTGTTTTAGATTATTCTATTGGCTCTAGCTTGTAAAGAGCGTGGCTGACTACACAGTTAAATTCTATTTCGTCCAACACGATTTCAATTTCGTCAGAATATATGTATAAGACTTCTTTTAATCACGCAGTTCATAAAACATTTAAAAACTCGTATAACTATAATTGGGTGAAACACATGGATTCGGGTGATAGGCATTAATGGTATTTAAAAATATATTTAGGTTGATAATTATATATTTAAATGAGATTTTAAATGATATAAAAGCAATATTTGAATCTCAAATATGAATAAATATAAAATAATAACATTTTTAGAACTGTGGAATAATTCAAGAGATCAACTGTCTGATGTTGATATTAACTGGAATGTTAAGCCAACATATTCTCTTCATTTAAACATCAACATATTAAACCCTATCTATTTCTCCAATTTTCTTTTTGGGGTTCTGATACATAGATACGAAATTATTTTCCTAACTGCTATCTGCAGTTTAACGATATTGTAACTTGACACCTTCCAGTTAATACAAACTTCAGAGAGTTGATCTCTTGAACTATTCAACAGTTCTAAAAATGTATTTACTATTTATTTGCATTCAAATTTTGCTTTTATATCATTTACAATCTCATTTAAATATATAATTTTCCATATATGAATCCATGTGATTCACCCTATCATTATGTAGTTATACGAGTTTTTAATTATGTGATTATAAAGATGTCTCATATTCTGACGAAATTGAAATCGTGTTGGACAAAATAGAATTTCACTAGTCAGCCACGCTCTTTACAAGCTAGGTGTCGCTGATTTTAGAAAGTCAGAGCAATAGATACGGCACGCTGACGAAATTGAATTTAAAAATTTCAGTGACACTAGCAGTTCTATATTTAGTAAGGTGACTCTGACAATAATAGAATTTAAATTCTAGGTGAGAGGCAGGCTGCCTCGCTGACGAAATAGATTGTAAATATGGTGAAATAAAATTTTAAAAACAAAACAAATATTAAAGTGCTTAAATAATTACATAGCAAAATAAATAGTTTATCCCCATTAATTACATTTCATTCATGTTCCGTTTTATTTTTAAACTTTAGGAAGCACAGAATATGTCTTTTATTCATATATTTATTATTTATAAATTAAATCATTTAATTGTTGTTTCCTTTGTTTTATTCCATGCAGTACCCACCCAAATACCCACCCGCCCAATATCCTCAACCTACAGAGCCGCTTCCACGTTATGAATCTAAAAATCTAAATAATTAAATTTACTCTTTTCATCATAAAGTTATTCGTGTCAGACGTTTATGATTAAAATGAAAAAACATTTTGTATTCTTTTTTTGACTTGCCACTTTTATTAATATTACTATGTATATATTTAGAATACTTTTTAATGTTGTACCTTTTGGCATAAAGTTTTATATAAGTACCATATCAATATCTTTTCCCATGAGGATCATAGATTTCCATTTGGAAATAAAGTTCAATAAAGGGATCAGGGAGTTTAACTTATTAATATTACACTAGATACCTTTTCCCCATTTAAGATCGTGTTGAAGTAACATATTATCTACATAAGTACATATTTAGCGTGTGTTTTTTTCCTGTGGAGGGCTATCATAAATTTGGCTAAAGTATACAAAATGTGTTTTAATAATATTGCGCCTTCTTCCATGAATTCGACATTTATGTAGGAGTGAGTAATGAAAAAGATACAAAAGAGAGATTGAATCAACACATCAAAATCAGTGATAAATTAATCAACAGTTTCTAAAATATCTTCTTAATATACATATTTTACAAACTGGTGATGTGTTCTTTGATTAATAATCTTTCAGAGCTCAGGCTGTCGTTAGATTTTGAAATAATAGAATCATAGAAGATATCAGTACATATTATTATAGATGTATCCTCAGCGAATCCTTTACTCATTTGTTTTCACTTACTTACTTCATCTTTACATACGTTCACCTTCAATTCATCGAATATTATATACTGTTGTTTTTTATGTAACTTATTACTTTCCTCTGTTTGTATCTCTAACTGATTGATTCTTATTTCTCTAATAAACAAATTAATTATTATTATTATTATTGAATAAGTTAATTTCTGTATCATGGACTATATAGATGTTTGATATCATTAATATAAATGGAAAATAGTAGAGGACCAAGGACACTACCTTGTGCTGCTCCGTATTTAATTGGTAGTGTAGTAGATGCATGGATTTCTATTTAGATTGGACATTTCTAATTATTTACATAATAAAATTTACATTTACAAAATAATGTTCAAAGAGAACATCTTTACGAAGTTCAGAAATCCAGAAATATGTTTACAGTGTATATGAATGTATTTTTTGCGCTAAAAGTAGTAAAACTTTTAGGAAATGTCACGAGAGCTTACTGTACTTAAATTGTTCATTAATAATGTCAGCGATAATAGAAGGGAGGAGGCTGAATCAGCCCCATCCCCTGTATGGATAGGGTTAAATCCCATCTCAAACTGTGCCAACACGCACTCGTGCAGTTGGTTACATTTTTGTGAAGAGGTTGATAATTAAAAGTGTTATTAAACAAAAATGCCTACACAAACAAAAAATGGTTTTCCAAAATTGCGATCGATTTTGAATAAAGGTTTATGCATGTTTTGCAAAAGAAAGTTGATGTTTCTTCTAACACTTTATTGCCCAAACAATTTAAGGATCCTTACACTACATTTTTGTAAAACCTCCCAGCATTGTGTAGGTATAGGTACACTAGCATTAAACTAAAAATTGTTCAATAATTACCAAAATACAAATGATTCTAATACTTCTATGCCATCGTCGGTCACCAAAAGCAGTCAATGAAGGCACTAAACGCTTCCAAGACTGATAATAGGCAAGGCAGACAGTAGTTACACCATAAAGGGTATACAATGGCCAGAATATTGTTCGCACAAAACGTATTTCTAATATTAGAATTTCTGAGCTTCTTAAAAATGTTCTCTTTGAAAATGTTCTGTGTGATGTTACTAAAGTGATTGTTTTAGAATATTGGATATGGCCTCCAAATATCTAACTATATCGATTTGTGTGTGTTGGAAAACTTTATTATGGCCCAACGTGGGATCTCAAAAAGTCTTCCAGAAAAAAGAAACATTCTTGAATCTATCAAAAAACTAAAAGTGAGTTGTCATTTTCAGTTTTGATTATTACTAAATTGATGTATTTTGTAAAAAATAATATTTCATCCCTCCAATATGATTCTGTTCTCACAGATTGCGTGTGGTAAAATTATTGTTATTATTATTATTATTTCAGAAAACCCCCGAATTATGTAAGATATTCATTTCCTCTATCAGAAAAAACATATTTAGCTAAAAGATGAATATAATAAAGTGGATAAGCTATTGTTTGGAAACAACTTTAGCAAATAAGAATATATTATAACCTCAACAAAGCTTTCAGACCTGTTTTAGGTTTAGCTGACTATTGTGATTAATACGTACATGTGAGCTAGAAAGAAGAAAGATCATTTTAGTGATACATTTTATTGGCAGAATTAATAAAACAGGAATTGGTCATATGTTTTACATATGTGAAATAAATTTTAATCGTCTTTATTGTCTGTCTTTCATCGACAAAAAGCATCGTCTTTATACTGCACTCTGTCGGTTCAAATTTGATTCATTGATGCTTTTATTGTTGGTTTTGGTGCAAATTTTGGTGCATTTGTGAATTTTTGGTAGTTACTAGTGGACATGCTTGACTTTTCATATATCCCCCTCTCTGGGGGGGATATATGTTAAAACGACGTATCCCCTCTCTGTTTTAACCCTAACGAGGTTAAAACAGTCTGTATCGGGTTGAGATCCTTCTGTACTTGTTAAAGTTAAGTAGTGTGGAGCGAAATATTTATTTTTGCACTAAAATGAATATTTTGATTTTGTCAAATAGATTTATCATCGACAAAGGGCATCATCTTTATACTGTACTCTGTCTGTTCAAATTTTCAAACAATCTATTTGAAAGATTGCTGTGTATCGTAGAGTTTAGGATCCTGATATACGAGCATCCTGCTTTTTCAGGATTATTCGCAATTTCGTTAGCAGACAACAGTCTAAAATATAAAATGTAAAATATTTTATAATATAATTGTGTTAAAGAAGCTCATGTTTTGAATGCTTCAATTGTAAAGCAAAAATAAAATATAATTCATTTAACTATTGATTTGTTGAGTTTCCTATTTGTACATGTCAATCTGTCAATTCATATACTGCAGGACCATTTTAGCAGGACTATATTATCTGTAAACATCTTAGATTATGCGGTGATATGCGGAGTACCATTCTTTCTCTCGTTTAATCTGTCGAATTTAGGACCTAAAGAGAAAGAGAAAGA
>JAYJLU010032219.1:0-10027 GCA_036873645.1 Minona dolichovesicula | reverse complement strand
CTTCCTTTGTCTCGCTCTTGGTGCAATGTTCTCTTAGCTTAGTGAGGAAATCAACGTTAGGAATCGGGTCCCAAGGAGTGATATTTAATATAGCAGCACTGTCAGATATATGACTCAAGTAAAAAACAAACAAACAGTTTATTTTATTATCCAGGGACTTACCTCCATTTTGAACTGCTTCATTAACACCACGACCAAGATTAAACTGCGCTATAACCGGGGCCATCTCTCCAGTTTGTATGGCTGCTCCAAAAGCCTACAAATAATCCACCAAAAAATTAAACTTTTGTTAAAATGCCTATTTTCAAAAGTACCTAAATGATCAGAGACTAAAACAAGAAAAAACTGTTAAATATACCTTACCAAGAAAATCACAAATATGCAAACATATTGGACAGGTTATTATTAGAATATCAGTCAGAATATTGAATGAGAACAACGAAAAAGGTTTACTTTAACAGAAGCTCTGAATTGTGCGGATCTAATATTCGTCTCGATATTCTGTGCGGTTGGAGGTGCTTCCTCGCCCTCAATTGACGGCAGATGCGGTTTCAAGCGTTCTTGAACTTCTGAATTTTTTAGGAATGGCTTCATATTTTCCATATTCACGATTTCAGAGAGGTCGATCTTAGCAGCCCCACCACCACCAGCTGGAATGAAACACATTTATTAATAAAATCAAATTTAGTAAATGCTAGCAATGCATAGCATTCTATTAAGAATAAAAACAGAAGACTCCTGGAATATTCTTTTCGTGGCCACACATAAGAATATTGCTAGTGGTGACTTCATCCTCTACTACGGCATCCCGATAGATCTTACAGATTATCCTCGTCATACCCAGAGTTGAAAATGCATACACATACACATTTATCGACGCATTGATCTTAATAGTAATTGTCAGGCATAGGATTGCGTCATAACGTCTGCGCTTACGCAAAAATCTTCGCGGCTTATATCTCTGAAGCGCATTAGAACTAGACGCTAAATGAAGTTAAAATTCAATATTTTTTCTATCAAAAGTTTATATATTCTGAACATCTTTTCAGTTCATTTGCACACAATTTACAGCTCCACAGAAAAGTAAACATAAGAATAAGTGAAATAATAATTAGTAATTGAATTTTGGAGATCTAGGTAGGTGTCGCCAATGATGGGCTTTCTGTGCCTTTTTTAGCGGCTAAAATAGACCACATTTTTGATTTGACAGAACCCTTAACTTTCTTCAGAGCGAACATGTTTAGCTTTTTTCTTTCTTTCGTTTCTCCTTCTCTCATAGGCCAGACATATTCTTGAAGCTGTTCGCATATTGAATAAAAATATATTAAATACGACATGATTGAGAGTCAAGGTCACCCATAATGCTGAAAGTCTCTCGACTCGAGGACCGTGGAAACATGACAGTAAGGCAAAAACACAAAAACAGCTCGATAAATTGGATATGTAACCATCATCAAACTCTAACAAACATCCCACAATTCTCTCCGAAGAAAACATTGGCTGCAGTCAACCTACAAATCAAATTGGTTTTGGTCATGTGCAGAAATATCTGTTGGCAAGTACTGTATTCTGAGTATGTAGGACATATCATGGTTAAGATGTACTCGCAGCCAAATTTACCTAATTAGAAAATTATCCAGCAAACATTGACCCATCTCCCACACCCTCTTGACATTTTAAATCATTTTTGGACGAATTACAAAAATGACCTTTTCCACCTGAACAATCTCATGCCTGTTATATAGTAAATGGTAAAATAATTTTGATTAAACGACGGTACATATTGGGAAATCCAAGTTTCACAGAAAGCGAAAAATAATCACAGCTCGAATATTTTCTTAGTAGAACATTACAAGCGACCTTTGTTAAGCTACCACAACGAACTGAATGCAAATGATTCACATTATTTATAAGTGATACCCTACTTATCATAGAATACAGTAGAATAACAGTTTCACAGAGTTTAGACTATAACGAATTATTAAAATCAGATAAGGCGTTTAGGAGGCGACAATTTGAAATGTGTAGTTTTATAATGGCGGAGATAGGAATTTGGCAGCCGTGGTATAACAAAACCATCGATGTACAGTTCACTTTTAGTCAAAACTCTATGCTATTTATGATCTAAGCAATGCGAATAAAGCTTAAAATTCACATCAATAAAATAAAAACTATTGCTCAGATACATATACATGTATTTATTTATTTATACATAAAAATTACAAAAATATTTTATTCAATATATATTCTACATAACTTCTACTTTTTCGTACATTGTTCATATAAATAATGATGAAATATGTAATTAATAATCATTTTTCATTCGGTGGATTTAAAATAAAAATCAATGAAATCCTCTATCTCCTGTAGGCATTCCTCAGAGTCTCTCCCCTGTACTATAACCTTTCCACTACTGAACACCTTGACATGCGCGTGCTTCCAGTCCAGCAGCATGACAGATGAGAATATCTCCGGCTCGTAGCTGAATCTGCCCAAATTATTCTCCCAGAGATCAATAGCGAATTGCTCCACACTGCCTGGTTTGAAATGCATAAGAAATACTTGATTCCTCACACTCAGCGACTCTTCAATTAGCAAACTCTGCACACATTCCAAAACACTCTGAAGTACTGATTGAGCCGCACTGCGATTTTGAATAGCGCCACCCATGACTTGACAGCGATAGGAAGGGAACAGCTGAACAGTAGCACCAGGCGCTACTTTCACAATTAGCTGCTGCAAGCCCTTCACACACAAATACACATCAACGAACCGACTGCGGATGCAAAGTAGATGGTGGTACATGTCGTGTAGGGAGAGAGAGGTTTTGCACTGGAATGATGCACAGTAAAAAGCGTTCACTCGGGTGGTTAGACTTGCCATTTTATGAGCGGAGAGAAATTCTGGAGAGCACCGCGCACCAGATGACAACTGAAGATTCTGATTTACCCAACTCGACGCGACTGTATTTATAGTGCCTACCAGAGTGTGAATGAAGAACATCATTGGTTGATACAACTTAACCAATGAGATGAGCCAAGAAGACCTACGTTGCTGTAGTAAAAACTGATGATAAATTGGTAAGTAAACGACCCCATTACACTTACTTTGGTAGAACCCTGGCTAATGTGAAAAAGATATAAATGAATATGATGAGCATTGAAGAAAGAGAAGCATACAAATACTAGCTATGGGCATAGGTACAATAGTTCTCTCAACTAGAGGACTAAAAAGTGTCTTACCTAAAACTGAAGATTCCGATTTACCCAACTCGACGCGACTGTATTTATAGTGCCATTATATTTATCATTATTTCTAATACTTTTTAATACACTAATACTTAATATACTTGTCTGTAAAACCTATGTTACCTCTACATAAATAGAAAGGAACGCTATATCTCATATTTTGAGAGTGAAACCTCTGTGTAACTGTTATTACTCTATGTTTGCACTAACACAAGAACATTATCAGCTTGCTCTATGCATTAGACATATTATGTCGAGCTAAATCCTCACCCCCCCCCCCCCCCACCGTAGACACCACAGCGAGAGTCTGACTAGACTGGTAGAGATGAACGTGAGGCACAGTTGCACAGAGTCAGACAGCGCAGTGTCGATGAAGCAGCTCGATAGCTGTAATCTTCTCTCTACACGAGAGAAAATTCTGACTGATAACAGGTGGTGTCGCAGTATTTATAATAAAATGAGCTTTAAAATTATTGGCTGACGCATTTAGCGAATGAGCTGATACATTATCTTAAGCAACGAAATAATAGAAGCATAGGTAACACATAATATATAGGTATGTGTGAAAGTGAATTATTTTTCCAATAGGCCATATTTTCTAAATACTATAGGGCTTGTAAATTAAAACCTGTTATACTATAGGTATAGAGGTGAATCCATTTTAGATGAATTTTTGTACATTTAACTTATAAAATTGCCTATATTCGATGCATACCCATGTAAAAAATGGTGCTGAATACGATTATAATACTCTCGATCACGCTTTTCAACTAGACTTTTTGCTACGCCATTTTCTAATATTCTCAAACTTCCCTGAAATTATCTTCATCATTCACCATTGATGTCCTGCATATCACCGGCATCACAACCATTGACGTGGGACAGTGTATATTCCATGTAATTTCAGGGACGTCCCTGAAGTTACTCTCGTAGTGTTTTTAGCTATTTCAAAAAAACACATTCAAGATAACTATGTTTTTGAAGCTGAGGCATCTGTATGACCATAATATTGTTGATAGAAAAATACTAAAATGACATAGTTATTCCCCCAAATATAGACACTACGAACCGTCCCTCAAGTTACATAATCGTGGTGTTCATATTACTCCTTTTATCAGTAATCTTACACTATTATCTAAAATAGCAATGAGGTTATATTAAAAAAATTCCTAATGGACCTGACCTCTAAACCGATCGTTTAAAATAATTGTGGTCCTTTAATTGTTTAGGACCACAATTGACCACAATGTATTACCATTGTCTACATGGCGTCCCTGAAGTTTTTAAAATTTGATAAATTTTAAAGCGTTAAACATAAAAGACATCTACAATATTATATTTTTTTAGGCATTCCGTCAAAAATATGGAAACGGTGGGGCTGGACATAAAAAAATCCGAAAATGAGGTATCTCAACCGGATTCACCCCTAGTATTTATAGGCCCCTATAAAACAGAAATAGTAAAACGCAACAAATCAATATTTTTTGAATATTTATTTCCCTTTTACTCACAAGTGCCAGACATCGTTGAGAGGATGTTGTGCAGATCTTGTAACTGAATCCTGCCGCTAGAATTTGGATCGGAGGTTTTGTTCTCATTAGTTGTTCCAGATGATAGTGGAGTGTCAGCCGATGTTGGACGCGCGGCTGAAGTTGCAGTGGTGCCTGTGCTGGATGCAGCGGGACTGCGTGCCTCCACTGCAGAGGAGTGAACACGAGTCGAACTATAAACAAAATCACTATTAAGGTACACATCAGATGTCTGTATGACTACTTGTGTTAATTCTTTTCGGGTTTTAGAAAAGTTCCTTACGTCTCTGAATCGGTACCACTCCTTCCTCCAGCTCCAGTATTGCCCACAGACATAGCTAAAATAATAATAATAATTTCTCTAAAACGAAAATGTATAATCATTTGTATGAGATATTAAAAAGGCATCATAACTTACAGAGAAGGTTCATCAATTCATTCTGAGTCATATTCAGACTACCCAATAATTCTTGAACATCATTGTTGGCTAAAGTAAAACAGCAAACATTTGTACAAAATCGATTATTATAGTGAATTCATATTCACAATATAAATATAAAATCTATTAACATCATAGAATCTACATTATAAAAGAGGGAATTATTAAATTGAAATACCAAGTGCTCCCAATGCTCCACCAGCACCACGACTTCTGTTAGACATACTGGGAGGATTATTCAGAAATTCATTTACTTTGCGAAGATGCTCATCATCTTGATCCTCTTTAGGTTCCTACAGAATTGAGCACAACCAACAAAATTTTGTTTAATTTTTATCAATATTTAATCAAAAATTAACATTTACAGTAGTACTTATCAATAAGTATTGATTAACTTACTTGCATCCAAAAGAAATATTTCTTTGCACTTTTGAAACTTAACAGAAAAACACGTCCAGATTTACATTGAGAAACCTTTTTAAACTTAGTTTCATCAGGAAATATAGTCAAATCCTAAATAATTATAAATATGAAATTATTAAATTAATCATTGACAATTTCAATGGTTATGTATGTATGTAAGTCGAAATGGCAAATAATTACATCTTCAACTACTCCTGTTGTTCTATCCTTCCAGCAAAAGTGCATGAGACCTTCATCTTCAGATTGATAAATATAAACCTGACCCTTTCGCTTGTCGGGATGAACCCAATTATTCTCCCTCATAGTCATTTTGCCAGCCTTAAATTCAACTAAATTACGACTCTGAGAGCCTTGAGTAGGTCCTCCAAATAATGATGCAGCCATACTTTCTAAAAATTGTTAAAATTGAAATTAAATATCACCAGCTGTGTGATAGTCTTGACAGCAACTATCAATGTCTAAGATATTGTTAATTGATGTGTAATTTAAAACATGTTTAAACTGTTTAATTTCAGATATACATATAAAACTTATAAAATTTACAAATGGTAAGCTTGTCAGTTTGTGTACCAAATGAAAGGAGTATCTATATTAATAAAAGATTTATAAAGAGAGGAAAATTAAAGTTATAATGTAAACTCCATCAAAAATTATTGCAATACAATTTGCTGGTACAGGCTGATTTTGACAATGATTAAGAATATGAAAAGACGGAAAATGTGTATTTATTAAAAGAAACAAATATCGAAATCAGCATATATAAATAAAATAAAATAGGCTAATGATGAACCAGCAAAGTACCTATTGGCATACATAAGAGTAGAAATTATTAGCAAGAATAATCTTAAAATTAAAATTTGATAATACTTTCTATATTAAATCTCTGTAGAAAAACTACCTCATGGTCTACAAGGTAATGGAAAATCATGAAATCTTAGAATTTGATGTCTAACCAAATTGACATGGGTCCATTATGTTATACCAATTAATTGAGTATAACTTAGACATTTTAATTGGCGGCAGTGTGTGTATGCATACTACAAAATACAAATGATAAAATGGACACCATAACATCAAGTTAATAATCAATTGTATATAAAATTAAGGACAATCTTCAAGATTCTCATGTTAAATTATTTACATTTAACTTTCAATAAACTAACGCAAAAATACTTTAACATGTTTAATTAGAGAAATCTTTCAATTTCCCTAACCCATTTTGCATTTCAGAACATTTTGTATTGGATACACCATTATTATCTTATTTTTAATGTAAATAATTTAATGCAGGAATCTTGAAGATTGCCAAATCAATCCTCTCATGATGCTTAAGGAATTTAGTGTAATATTAATTCAACTTGGACTCATGTTTTTCTCTGTGGCTACTTTGAACAAGATCTTGTGTGTGACAAACTCATTTTTGGAGTGATTTATATGTAAAATAGATTCAGGCATCCAAAACAGCCTACTGAAAAATTTCCAGGAAAATCACATTTTACACTCATGGCTATGCATTCAGCATAGCCTTTTAAAACGCCCTTATGGCGGAAAATTTGAGGTTTTATAACTTAATGAATATAAATGAGTGTTCAGATATATCTAAAAATATATTATTTTGTTTGAGAAACAACTTTCATAAGACACAATTTTCAATTTTTTAAACTATAATTCACAGGTCAATTTATCAATCCACTTATCTCAGAAATATTTTTGAAAAAATGATGAAGTACATATTTATAAAAATTTGCAAATTCAACATAACATGTATAAACACTTCTGTTTGATTAGATAACATAAGTACTGCAGGTAAATAAAATCCATTTTAAGACATTTATGCTCTTGATATTAAAATTAGTTTTTATGCATTTATGTATTGATCTCAAATTTAATGAAATTTGCCCTAAAATTTTCGGAATTCCAGATATTTCAGATGCGTATAGATTTATTTCTAGGATATCTTGTGAGTGACAATGCCAGAAAAAAAATGTGAACTCCCATATATAAATTGAGAAAAGTCATAAAGAAATATTTAGAGTGTATAATAAAGATTTACCTTCTAAACAATATAAACACATTAAAAAATCAGTTTGAAGCTGAAAACAACAATCTAAAAATGATTGATCAGATGTTTAGTGAGAAATTAGTTGACTTTATTAACCCATTTACCGCCGCTCATAGAACCCCTTAATGAACTTTGGAAAATAAATTAGAAGAACCATATTGAAATGTTTAGAAAATAAAAATCTATCTATTATAGATTTTGCTGGATAAAATTTTGCATCAATGAAGAATTTGAAAATTTTTTAAAATTCAGATTAGTTTGAATTTATACATGGATTGCAATATAATAACACTTTATACAACAAAAATTAGCAAAACTATGATGTTTTATATTATTTTGACAAATTAAATTTGATGTAAAGCAAAGCACAATGGGGGCTGAATTCTACTTTACAAGCCCTGTAAGCCAACATAGTCAGAAATATGACAGAATTTTTTTTATTCATTTCAATAGTGACTGTGTGAGATCAGACATCAGTTTTGAGATGAGAGGAGTATCACTTCATCTTAAGAGTCTACTGGGGTCTTCTCCTGATTTGGGATGACTTGAACATTTTCTATTATGGAGGTTCTATCTTCAAAATTTGCTACTTTTTCCAAAACTTTCCACTTTTTTGCTACTTTAACCAAAAAATGTGAGACATTCATAACAACAGATTCAATAGTATTAATAAAACAGGCAAACACCATTTTCTTTTTATCTTTATACAATACTTTGAAACAAAATTATCGTGTAAATCGACAACTCATTCTTTGGTTATAGGACCTCATTAGGGTTGTGAACAGTTATCTTCCTTTTCTGTCATATAGCTAGTACCTCCTACATGCTGTAGTGGCTGAATGCCTTCAAACTAACTTGCTAGACACACAATGTCTTTCCACAATGTAACTGCTGAAACATCATATTTATCTATCTAAGAATTATAGTCGTGGATTCCTCCTTCATGATTTTTCTAATATCTTTGGTCGCACGTATTAATTACAAAGTGTCTTGAGATCTGCCTAGACATTAGGTTAGGATTCATTTAGGCGGACCTCTAACTTTTTCTACTACAGGTACACCTAGGCAGATCCCTAGCCACTACCTATTATTTATTAACACCAATTCTCTCATATTCATTGCAAAGAAATCATTCTCAGGAGGTAAAGATGCCATGAGTTGGTGTCAGTAAAATGATGTCAAAATACAGGCTGTGAGTGATTAGTCTGATGAATCCCATCAACACAGCATTTGACTGCACTTGGTCATTCTTTTTCCATATTCAATTTCGCCACAATATGAAATGCAAAATATTATAGAGGTATACAAAAGCTGCATATAAGCACCATAGCTTGTAACAGATTCAGGCCTATAGAGAACAGTTCGAGTTCACAGCTAAATTCTACTCTTGGTTTGAAAATAGTCAATTTTTGGAAATATTTTGCAATCATATATATATGTAATTATTCATACAAGTGTTATACATTCAATTAGGTACATATTCAATCTGTTACTTAATTTATAGACTGCATTAGTTACCTATCCAGGTATTATATAGGCCTATAGTTCATTTTTTTATTTATATTCTTTATGTTTAATCCAATAATTCTAATTACGAACCATATTAGAAGAAATGAATTTTTAATATTTTAGAGAAAATTATTACATATTCCACTCATGTTGCGTTAATGCAACATTTTTTCAAATATCTCTGCAGCTAATACCATACACTCTAGGGCTACAATTTTTTGAATATTAGTTTTAGGAAATGATGTTTAACCATCTACATATACAGTTATTCTATAACATTTAAAATATATTAGCTATTTATAAATTAGTATCCTACCTTAAAAAAATCAATACTGGATCACAAAATCAGATCCCAATAACAAGTCAATGAGCACAAATCCAAAATCAATGAGTATGGTATCAAGAATTAATCAAAAAGAACCCAATAATGAGTTCATATAAGAATAAAATTCAAAAATAAATATTAGCAAGCAAAATAAAAGGTTAACACAACGCAGGTGGTAAACGGGTTAAGGTAAGGTGCATAATAAGGTACAAGGAAATTTGCAAATTTCTTTGTAAAAATGCCTTTAATTTAAAATTAATGCAGATAAAATAAGTTTGAATAAAATGAAACACCATATAAATTTAAATAAAAATTTAACTATCAGAAGAAAATCAACTGAGACAAGTTTAAAAACTCTATGTTGGGTTTTGAAATGATAGCTCTGAAATTGCCCTTTTAAGTAAGACTATATCATTGTTGGAGCCCAATTACCAACCAGACCAGTTGGCAACTGGTCTGGCCCAATTGCCAACCTGTTAGTTGGCATTATTT
>JAYJLU010032218.1:5966-16897 GCA_036873645.1 Minona dolichovesicula | reverse complement strand
TTGGTATACACGTCTTTCCTTGTTTACGGCTATTTTTGGTTCACCTGAGTATGCTAAAATACCTTGATGATCAGTTTTCATGGTCGATTTTACTATTTTGATGTGATCAAAAACAGGACCGGCGCAGTAAATTCGGTCGAGTTTGAGGCTAACCCTAGTAGGTCTTCGCACAATTTCTTTCAAGAATGTATGTTCCGAGATTGATTCGTTAGATAGTGTGTTAAAGTCACCTGCGATAACGATCCCTGCTTCTGATTCTTCCTTCTGAGCCTTAATAACGGAGTTTCTAAATAAGAGAAGATTTCTACGTCCTTATACAGTGGTTTTGGTGGATGATAGATTGCGCAGATTATATACTTTCTTCTATTCATTACAACAAGAGTCCAGAGTGCTTCGATAAAGTTGTTTGCAGTTTCGTAGTTCAGAATAGAACTAGTGTAACATTTTTTGACCAATATAGCTACACCGCCGCCTTTGCGTTTTTCTCGGTCCTTGCGATGTATGTCGTATTCTTTTGACGAAGCAAGGCTTTGATTTGTCGACCTACGAAACCGAGAGTTCTTCTTTAAATCTGGCTATATATGTATTTGTCCATTTGAGCAAATATATAGCCTGATGGTCGGTTTATACTGTAGGATTAGTGACTAACATTTTCATATGAATAAAAATGGTTATCATCTTTAATCTAATCAATTTTGCTATTATTGTGTTAAACTTAGAATTTCATGATAATTTCGCAACAAATAAGAAAACAATCTAGATAAGAAAATTAAATTTGAGAAATTCTCAATTACTCATTTTTATTCATGAGATACAACCTCATTTATCCAAGAAGATACAACCTCCTGTCGGTTTGTAAACTATTTGCATTTAGTATACTCCACAATTTGGTTATTTTTTCAGTTGATTGAAATCTCCTTCTCCCTCTTGAAAATTACGAAATTGTTTTTGTCTTCGTTTTAAATGATGTAGATCCCACTCTGGTTGAAAAATTTAATACCAAGTGTTGAAAAATCTTTTCAACCAAGTATCACGTTTAATTCATTTATGCTTTTATAGATGGTATGTTACATTTCTATTAATTCAGAAATGTTAAAATCCTCAATTGTTGCTTAGAAATTATATATGAAATTAATTGATCGTATTAAGTAATATGAATTGATTTTTGTTTTCAACTTCCTCAAAATGAATACAAATACTTTCTGTATTTTGTCATTCAAGGACTTTTTAGTGTTCCTGGATTTTTCAACTGTAAAATTTCTCTAAGATATTTTCTGAAAACTCTTAAACAGGATAAAAATGGAAGTCCTACACAATGATTATTAACAGGTGCAGGGAGTGCATTGGTACTATATATTTTAAGTCTTAACATACACTCCCTAACTCCTTTTGTAATAGATCTGGTATTTGTTGCTTGTAGTCCTAAGAACCTGTGTTGTTGCATGAAGTAATATATTAGATTTTGGGGTCTTTCCATTTTAAAGTACTACAGTGAATAAAAGTGTCTTGTTACATAGGTGTTACGTTTGCAGCAGATTCAAAATTATTATTTTTAAATATTAAATGGATTAAAAAATTTATGTAAATTTTATAAATTATGCAAATTAATTAATATAATATTTATTTTCTAATTAATAATGCAGCACATTCAGCAGCAGATTCAAAATTATTTAATAAAATAATATATTGCAGCAGCAGATTTAAAATTATAATTTTAAATCTGCTGCTGAATGTACTGCTGAAACTGCTGCAAACGTAACACTCGTTCTTGTTACACCAAATAAGTTTGTATAGAATAACCTTTGTACTTTGACATTTGTAGTCTTGAGCTTTTTGACTCCAACCATCATCCTTTCTATATAAACAAAAATACTTATCTGCTATTTTATGAGGTTATAGACTTCCTTTTCACTTGCTCTATTATATTGTATTTGACACCAAGACTGGGATTCAGGCAAGTTTTCAGATAATTCTTAGTTGAAAAGTTGGTTACCTAATAGACAGCTTGACCCTACCTATAGTATGGATACTTAGTTCTTCACTTTAATTGAGTTTACCTAGTTATTGGTGTCTGCTTATTTCTTTTTAACTTAGTTGTATCCATTTTTATCAAAAAATTGATAACATAACTGAAATGTTTTGTCTTATACTCCCTAACTTTCTGGTCTACATCTACTATCTATGTAGGCAGACAAACATACAATACAAACAATGATATTAATGCTAATACTATAATGCAATAAGGAAAATATATTAGAATGTGTATATAAGTATTTTTATTCTCAATTAATTATTAAAAAAAATAAATATTCAACTGCACCAAAATAAATGTACAAGAAATATGGTAGGTATGGATCAGGCTTTTTAATGCTGAACCTATAGACAGTGGCAGTGGTCATTTATTTGTTTGATTGATTTAATATGGGTGCTTGTTCAAAATTGCAGTCACTTCAAAAAAATGAATGCTTCCATTTCTCCAATTTTTGAAAATATCCACAGCTGCCATGTCTATACCTATAGGTTCTCCATTTCTATAACCATTACCTATGGACCAAAAAGAATCAGACCCTCTAAATTGTTATACTTTCTATTTCTGTATATAGAATAGCTTGTTCCATTACTACAAAAGGTCTCTAAACTCCCTTTATATGAATTTGTGTAGATTTGTCAATGTGGTGACTACATAATCAATATTTATAAAGCATAGTTTCTCAAGTTTCAGAGCATTACTTTGGTCATTCTTAACATATAAAAAATTGTTTTTCAAAATGGGTGGTGTGATTTAATCTTTAACCCAAAGTAATTTTAGATGCTGTTTCCATGCTTGGTCTTTCATGAATGTCCAGATCTTGTCTTCCCACATTGCCATTGGTTTGTCTCTTGGAGTCCATTCCGTCACTCTTGAAGTCCATCTATTGTCTTGTTGCCTTGCTGTGTCCTGCCCATTTCCATTTGCTGATCTATATTTTCTTAATGTTGTCCACATCTCTGAAGCATGTCATAGTTGGACATAGTTGTCACTTTGGTTTTTAGAAAGATAGGAAGATTGCTTTTCATGATGTTATTTAGTCTCCCAAAGGCTTGCCATCTGAGTTGGATTCTTCCCTGGATTTTGCTTGCTTGATTTAATTCTTGAAGATTGATTTTCTGTCCTAGGTAGATGCATTCCTTTACCTGTTCAATTTTGTGACCTTCTATTTCTATTTTTACTGGGTTTGCTTTAATATTCAAATCTAACCAATAACTATATTACTTCCTAACTTATTCTCTGACCAATTTTGTTTTTGTGTAGTAATATTAAAATATATTCATATCTAGGCAATATTCACAGCCCTTATTACAATATTAATGCTAAATAAGAGACAGGAATGGGTTTTTCTATATATTATAAATACTTCTAATCCTAAGACTAATTAATTAAGCATGTGTCTGTAGAAGGTAATTCTTTCATTTATATCTAAATATTAAATGCAACACAGGTATACCTGTTAGTATTTATATAAAGACTGAATTTGTATGCCCATAATACTATAAAAAGATCTTTTCCAGTTTAGGATTTTTTAGAGAAGACATTACATTTCATAATTTTTACTCATGCTATTACAATCTACCACTCAGAAACTTAAACTGGAAATGCAGTATGATTTTATTGATGGCCTACATTTACACTACATACATTATAGAGTATATAGCTATTGTTATTTCAATAGTAAATAGGTGGTAAGATGGTCCATTAGTGGCTAAAGAAATTAAAATCTTCTTTTTGCATATTGATGAGTTTTAATTTTGTCCACACATACAACTTGATTACATTTTCCCCTAGCTGTGAATATTAATAGTATTAGTAATCATGTCAAAATAATGGTTCCAGACAATTGCAAATATATGCTGAATAGACTTATAAGTGAAGCATTGTGAATCAAAAATAAATCATGATATTGAATTATCACATTCTCAATGTATATTTCAAGGTGGGGCAATGAAGAGAAGTAGTCTTATAAAATTATCCTGCATTTTAACTACATAAAATTCTTGTTTAGTTGTATTCTTAATTTGTAGTGTAGCCTTTCAAAAGAAAAAATTCTCATCTATTTGAATAAACAATTATAAAATTAAACAACCTTGTTATATCAATTTTAGAAGAGGAGAACCAATGAAGAAATGACTTCTGATTCTTTTAAGAAGGTACTTAATGTACTTATATTAATTAGTCATTAAGTATCTTGATTCTTGTCTCTTACAAGTACCACTATAGATGCTGTATCTAATTACTTCCTTGAACTTTAAAATATTTTATGATTAAATCAGCATATTTCATACAATTAAATCTCTATTTTAATTTAGGAAGTTTCAAGGGATTGAATAAATGCCTGAAATGTGTTTTCATTGGTTATTAAAATTAAAACAGAAAATTTTGACTAAGCTTTCTACTATAAATACATAAACATTTAAATATATTTTTGTTTGTAATTGTCCTTTCAATATTAAAATAATTTTTCTGTTTGGCATAAATCAGTTTTTTTAGTTCCATGTCATAATCATTTTGATTTTAAATTATTCATTAATAAAAGTTTAACATCTTTAGTAGTAATAACCAACTCTTTCAGGATAGCATCATAAAAGTACAATTTCATCTGTAATTGTTATATGTATTATTTAAAATCATTTCCCCCATTTCAAGTGCATCTTTTATAAACATAAGCAATTTTTATTTGAACAAGTGTGACTTAAGAAATTATATATTAAATGGAGTTAAATGTTTTCTTATACAGAATTTACCAGAATTGTATTTTGCCTTTGTGCAATTATGTATTTTCGTCCTTTTCTGATGTGTTGTGCTGCCTTTATATTTTCTAGAGTTAGCAAAACATATCAACATCATTATTTCATTACACTTTTAGGCTAAGAATATTGATCCTGCCAAGGTGATAGCGCTGCATTGTTCCGTGTGCTCATTTATCACACAGAAATTGGAGCGATTGCTCAGCCATATAGAATTATTTCATGCGCGTCCTGTTGATGTGGAGATTTTCAAGTGTGAGCTCTGTGGTGGCCTGTCTTCATCGTCAGAATTTCTAGATGAGCATTGTGAAATACAGCACAATTCAACTGATGCCTCTAACTCTATGACTAAGGTAAAACTCATCTCTCTCTCATAATATGTTGAATCAAAAAGAGAAGTTCCAGTTCTATGTGTAAACAGTTTGTAGTTCATGAGAATGTGTTTAATCACAGATCAGATTGAAATTTTCAAATGTGCGACTTTCGTTAATATAAATTCCAGCAATTCGGGAGAAATATTTCAAACCATTCAGGTTGAAATATGATGTGTGATATTCGACTTTTTCATATTTTACTATTGTTTTGTTTTCATATTTTTACATTCAATTTCGTCACAATGAATATAATTAGCAGAAAGTAATTTATTTTATAATTCTTGCTCCTGATAAATCTGTAATTGTCATATTATTTAAAATCATTTCGAAAGTTTCGAAAACCTGTTTAACTAGAACATCTTGTAAGAGACTAATGATTTAACGTTGAGATGCCTAGGAATGCGTTCTAAGATGTAGAATGCCCAAAACATTCCTCACGAGCTCGGAATTGTAAGCTATGCAGAGAGATTGATCGCCAAAATTTTCCGGAAGTTTGACCTATTACCATGCCTGAATCAAGAGTTATATGTTAAGATATGCTGCAGCCAATTCCTACGTTTGTCACGAGTTATGGTGGTAAGCTAATCCTAAACCACTTGATCCTATACGGTTCTGTTAAGTCATATATTCGCATCTCGTGCAGCATTATATCGTTTATTCGCGCCTCAGTTGCAGGATTACTGAGCTGACGTTTTACGCAGCGTGCTTTGACCGCCGAATTTGCCAGAATATTTACACTGTCTGAAAGGTTTCTAAATTGTCTAAAGGTTCAATTTTATATCAACTTAATTGATATAATTGTTTAAGACAATTCATTTTCATTTAAGATAATTGTAATGTATTGCTCAAATATATATACCAGGGTGTCCACGCTCCTTGAAATTGCAAAAGTCCTTGAATTTTTCATATTTAGCTATATATATTATGCATTTATATATTTTTCAAGGTTTATGCAGACTCTTAAAAACTCATGATCTCACAATCTTGAAATATCAGCTCCTTTAATAGCTAATCGTGTCGAGAAGAAGTGCCCAGAAGATGCTACCATGCATTTCTGGAAGGAGATTGAAACATTCTTCTGCGATTTATAAATTATCTGCTAATTTTACTTGTTAATAATCAACTACTATTTATATACTGTATCAACTTTCTGTCAAACTTTGGACTAACTGTCTTAATTGTACAAAGCATATTTATTATTCTAATTATCTAGTTAATTGGACACTGATGTTTCATGATTAAATATTATCATTACATTATTTCGGAAATTTCCTTGAAATAGTAGTAAATATTCCTTGAAATTTGGGAGTGATAAAGCGTGGACACCCTGACATACATGTTTTTGCTTGGAAGAAAATAACTGATCTTCATGTTATTCTAAATAATATTTCAACTATTTTGTGCAAATACAAAATAGACGAAACTATATTTACTATGTTTAAGGAATCCACTTCTTAGTAAACATTAGAATTAAAGACATGATAAAATGATATTTATCAGGAGCAAGAATAATAAAATTTAGCAGAAATATCAGTTGTTGTCTTCTGCTAATTATGACGAAATTGGAGTTTTCCTAATTATTCTGTGGATGCGATAATTTCTTTGCATAAATAATTGAATTCTATCCTAATAAACAGGAATCATATCTATGGTAGGTATACAACTGGTAATCTCTCAATTTGTTGTGCAGGTATTTTCTCAAACAGTGAATGACAAGCTCGCTAGGAGTGATGATGGATCTCGTAGACCACTGTTGGGCAAAACCTACGATGCATCTCCATCCGGTGACAATAAGAAGGATCTTTTTACTTGCGATGTTTGCAGAGCGGTTCTTAACACTGAAGATCAATTGAAATTGCATCTGTCAGAGAAGCATCAGACAACTGGTACTGTCGACTATTTCTATCTATTATATTATCGTATAAACATTGTAAGTTTGTTGATGAGTTCCATTGTTCCATCGATATGATTCCATCTAAAGATAAAAAGAGACATTCTTTTCGTTATATCTCTCTAAAAAGATTTTGAAATCAGAATTTTAATCTTTTCTTGATCACAGTGACGATTCTCATTTTTCTTATTGGTCATTGACAAATAGAATGATGAACAAATTTGCGTCCTTTTAATTGTTTTTAACTAAAATTCAACTATTTTTCTCGGTTTCCCGTGGTATTAATTATCTACATGTATTTGAATTATAGCGCTCACCAAGAAGAAAGTTAATATGGTACCCTTAGCTTGTATTGATATTCGTCAGTCACTTCTGTCAGCTCCCATCTATATCAAGGATCAGGGCAGCTACATTGTGGATTGCAACAGAGATGGCGTCTATGCTAGAATCAAGTAATTTCCTTCTTTTTTATCTAATCCATAAACTATTTTGTGAAAAATATACCAAATATTCGTAAAAAACTTTTACAGGATTCGATACAACAAGTTAGTAGAATTGTTTAACAACACATATACTTCTTCCTCCTTTGCAGGTTCTATCCCAAATTTTTTCCAAAGTCTGATGCAGACAGACTAATGAAGCTGCTCGACAATTCTGATGAGAATATGCTGGGCTGGCGGCAGCGTAGTTCTCTTAATAGAAAGATTGGTAAAGAGCTTGGAGAACCACGATTGACGTGCTACATTGGACCAGCCTATGAGTACTCTGGAATCAGGTGGGAGGAGAACAATGAGTGGCCGGAAGAGATGAAAAATCTAAAAGATTCTGTTGAGGCGGCTACTGGACTTACATTCAACTCAGTATTAGGTGGGTATCAATATTATGTTCTAAAATGCCTGTGATTGTTCCCAAAATTGTAACCTCTTAAAAAGGTCAACATATATTTGCATGTTTGTTATGTAAAAAAGGGACCTCTCTTCATTGTATACAGTAGCTATTTGGGGGTCTTCTTGTCGCATGTAACACCGCTAACCCCTCTCCACTTGCTCCACGACGCCTGGATTCTTTAGATGTCATGTCCCTGTTTATTTTCCTAATAGTAGTATATTTTTGGTATATTTGCCTTCTGATATTAAACATAACTGTCAAAAAAATATACTGCCAACTGTTGGCACTTATAATCTGGACCGGACTAGCTAAGACTCTATGAGCTATCATATCTGTATTTTTGGTGCATATGCACAAAGAATTCAAAATTTATAATTTCACTGGAGGTTCTTCTGGAAGCAATTGCCCCAAAGTCATGTCACATTCAGGATCATCAAAACGTATTTTGTTTTACTAAAAATTCTATAAGGTTATCTTTACTATAAATCTAAAAGGTCAGCTGCTTTTTCAATAAGTACCAACTGGTAAAAGCTGTGGTATTAAGCGGTGAAGCAGCATTAAACTGTACAAGGAAACATTTCTGAAAAGATAGGTGACAAGTATCTGAAACAGCAAGAGATAAGTTCGATTGAATAGTTTTCAATGTCCATAAACTTTTACAGCCTTTACACACTAAATCAAGGTGATACATTTCCCATTTAGTTGATCCAGCACTTCTGTTGTCTTAAGCGGTGGATCAACGTCAACAAGACAATCTTTACAAACATAAATTCTGTTGTTAAGCAACATGAATCACCTGGCTTATTGACACTGGATTGTTTTTATAATTATTATAATTAGTATAAGAATATTTTTCTCTCATTTAGTGTAATGTAAGTCTGATGTATGTTGGCAGTTCCGTTGTTACAAGTCTCGCTTGTTTAATGTCACATTCTACACCAATATATGCAATTCTTACAAGGCTTACAAAATTATCATTTAATAATTGTGTTTTAGGCACACTCTACCGCTCTGGATACGATAGTATTGGATGGCACTCTGACGATGAGCCTGAATTGGGCAAATATCCCACCATTGCTTCAGTCACATTCGGCGCTACACGAGCGTTCGAGATATCCAAGCCTGTCTATCAACCACCGTACATGTGGTACGTTGAAATAAATTATGTTATTACACCCCTGAACAAGAGTAACCCTACACGATGATGATGCCATTATTTACACTATAAATGAACGTTAAAATGTTTAAAAGCAAAAATACCTTGAAGTCTGGACTGGCAAACACGTATATAGATAGTCGATAGTGTATTTTTCTAAAACCGTTTGTCTTCAATGATTTTGAATTGGGAACAGACTTCGTGTTCCGTTGATGGTTTGATGATGTTCCTTCACCCAGAAACCCGTCAATTAAATTATAGTTTTTATGTTCCTACTAGTGTGAACAATGTCATAATCATGTATGTATAAGAATTCATTTACTGTGTTATCTCTTATTGTACAAACAAAAGCGGGGTAGATGAAAAATAGACTATGGTTAATTGTCCAGGGCCGGGTGTATTATCATATCATTATTCTGGATATGAGATCAGATGCAAATGATATTTCATCACAAAGTCATTTCTGTTTATATGTCTAATAATATCAAATATTGGTTTTTACTCCACTCAATTCTGAGCCGTTTGTTATCTCGTCTGTCTTTCAGTGTACATCTTGGTCATGGTGATTTGATGGTCACTGAAGGCAGTCTGCAGGAGAGATGGAAGCACAGAGTTTTCAAAGCTCCTCAGATTAAAGATAAACGAGTAAATTTCACTTTCCGCACTGTCGACCCAACTCTGCGCAAGAATCGCAAATCTCCCAAAGACGCGAAACCAACGAGTGCCACTGCAAGCAAAGACAATACTGAAAAGAAGGTGGATACTGATGAAAAGATGGAAACGTCGGACAATGGAAGTAAAGTGGCTTAAATGTCCAGATTTTTTGTTTGCTGTGATCACAATCACGTATTATTCTATAATATTTCTTTGATGGAGTTTGCGATTGCATTTATTGTTTATTATTGATTAATATAATATCTTTTTTAAGAGTTTGTGTGTTTCCATGCTTATTTTGTATAATAATTTCAAGGCAATCTGAATTCATTGCTGTATGTATGTATACAAACGAACTTATTATAACTGAATGTTTTTAAACACATACTAATTAGCTTTAAATTTCATTATAATAATCATTGAAATACAACTTGTTTTAAAACTCTACCTAAATTGGCTTTTCCATCTAAACTAAATTTAAGTGTTAATGTAATTTTTAGAATTCATTGAATCTCATTCGAAACAGACAATTGGATAATAATTATTTATTTTGACAGGCAGGGATGTGATTTTCCGGTTTTGGGGGCTGAAAAGACCATTCTCGAAATTAGTATAAATAGGTGAATTTAAGACAATAAAATTTTGATGTTGATGCTGCTGACTCAATAACTTTATTCTTAGTTAAATAAGAGTCCGCATTTACCACAAAGTTTAGATTGGTTCTTAGGTTCTTCCCAAATATCATTTTCTTTGTAATGAATCTGGCTAGAACAGTATTTTAAGGATTCTATTTCGTGTCAATTGTAATTGTTGTAGCCATTTTGTATTTCTTCTGGCATATAAGTTCGATCCCATAATTAATTTTTGACAAGGTGAGAGCCGTGAAAATTTTTTTATTAGTGGGCATCAAGTTTGTAGTAGCGCGGTATTTGCTTATTTAATGAGGTTCTTTGAATTGATGTGGATGACACATTTTGAATTATTCTGTATAGTGAGTCCATGGTATTTAATTAGGATACTAAGTAAACATTGCGTCATTCGATCAGATCATTTAATTGACATACTAATTAAGTTAGTCGAAATGAGTATGTATGGTTTATCTAAGGTAAATGTTTTATTTAAACAAAAGAATCGGAATTCATTAATTGATTGCGTAAAAGTATAAGTGAGTATAAATTACAAAGAA
>JAYJLU010031996.1:0-10032 GCA_036873645.1 Minona dolichovesicula | reverse complement strand
AAGTCCCCGGGGATAAACATTATTATTTTTTCTTAAAGTTTTTATGTATATAATGTAAATTTAATACACATCCCCAAATACAATTTATTATATTATTATTATTATCTCACAAAAGCCCAACAGGAAGAACAATATAATCTGAGATGTGCCCTTCGCGAATCCAAGCAAAAGGAACCTTCGAAAGACTGGATCATATCCCGCGGGAAAATAATCCAACGCCGGAGTAACCAACCACCTATAATAGCAACCAATCAAATCTCATCTTACAAACCTCAATTTAAACGAGTCCTCTCGCGCTCGACTCCCCTTCCTGTATTCCCATAGACTATGCTACACAATTGGCCAGTCTTTATGTACTAAATGCCTGCTCCATAGCAAAACCTCACGCCATACAGCTCCTTAACACAGCTCACCAGTTTATCCCCTGAAATAGCGATCATCACCGAAACTCATTTGAAGACAACATCCTAACGACCTTTTCAAAATCGAAAGTTATACAATGTTCAGGCTAGCCCGGAAAGGTGGAGGCGTCGCTATCTATGCTAAAAACCACCTGATCAGTGCAATTAAATGGTCACTGATAACTCCGAAGTGGCTTATGAATTGCTGTGGATCCGCATAACACATACATCAACAGTTTTATCGGAGCGCTTTACCACCCTCCAAAACCCACTTATGCCGTTTCACACCTTCTGGAACATCTAGAAAAAACAATCTCTAGCATCGACGGCAACTATCCAAGCGTCCAAATCATTCTTGCCGGGGATTTCAACCATCTCAATGTTGATATTATCTCCACACCATCGTAACCAAGCCAACCAGAGGTCAAAATACTCTTGATCACATTCCCGTATCAGACCCCATTTATGAAAATATTAAAATAATACAATCTATTGTTAGAAGCGACCACAAAGCCATTTTGGCCTACACCGGGAAAACAATTACTGCAACCAAAGTCAAAACTAAAATTACCTTCAGACCTACAAAACCTTCGCAACGTGCCCATCTTTTCTCCCATCTCAATAATCATCCAATCGTCTTACCAACTAACCGAACCACGCAAGAGACTTTCGACCTATTCAAATTGTCGTACTCGTTCAATCAACAAAATTATTGAAAAAAAGTTTGGGCTCATGAAAATACCTATAGATTTATTAAAGCTGTTTAGTCAATTTTTACTATAATTTAGACATCTTAGTTGTATTTCTGACCATTTCATTTTCTCATTTTTCTTTAGAAACTGAAAAATTATTTTATTTGTTTAAACCAATTTAATTTACAATTTCAATTATACAATTAGTTTATAGCAGTTAAGAGCGTGAAATGGTAGATATATATTTAATTTTATCTCTGATTTAATAACTTATTTTTTTGATGATTAAGTTAAATTCAATTTCTCTATAAATCATAAAACAAACCACAATTAAATTTCTCTATTTTCAGTACAATCTAAAACTTAGTTTATTCGGAGAATGAATCTTTACTGTAAATTTCTTAAACCTCAAATCATTATTTGAAATTTTACTATTCTATCTCAAAAATTATAATTTACTGTTTCTAATTGTTTTATGTATAGATTTGTCTAAAATAAATTGTATTACCTTACACAATTTTTCTATTCTGTTGAACATTCACAGTTGGTTGACACATTTTGCAGGTTAACCTATTGATTGACAAGTCAATTTTTAGGGAATTTTTATATACCAAATAAAATCTGGATAAACTTATCAATATGACTCAATAATATATTTTGCACTTGCAATATGCATTACAATGTGTCTTACAAGGTCAAGCAATAAATAATGAAATCCCTAGATATATATGAATATCACAATGGATGAATGTAAATCAATGAATGCCATAGCATGTCACATAAGTTTTATGTTTCTAAATTCACAATTATGATGTCTCAATTTTGAAAACTCAGTGTATACTACCATCCCACAGTTTATTGTCCCAATAGTGTCTGCAGTACCGCAATAACCTTTATCAGTAATTCCTTAAGTATTGCAATGTGCTATCAGTAATTCCTTAAGTACCGCAATGTGCGTTTTTTGTCAGGAAATCTTGTTAATAATATCCAAGAATTTTTGAATAACACTAAAATAAGTTACTTTGACCTATTTAAACATTTAACAAAATGTATCAATAGTTATTATAGCGTATTGTTTATAATTTTATTGCGGTTTATTCAAATGTCCCGCATGCATTAACTTTATGTATCATGAGCCAAGCAGAAATTAAAAATAAAACTTTTAATTCATACAAAGAACTCAAAATATTTATTCAAGAATTTTCTAAAAAAATATTATGTTGTGGAAACAAGACTGCAAGATGATTTTGAGTTATCGCAAACAAGGTTGCAAGCACTATATAAATGCTGCCCTAATATATTACAAGTAATTTTTAATTTCTTATTATACATAATATTAAAAACATATAATACATCACTACGGTACATTGCAGTACTCTAGTATTTAATTGTTTGAGTCCCGCAATTTATGCGGTACTATAGACACTTCCTTTTTTATTGGAATCATAAAACAGATATAATTGACAATAAGTATTATTTAGTGTCTAGGGATCTGTCTAGATGTTAGGGTATTTATTAATGCAGAACTTTTCTACTACAGGTAAGCCTATTTATATGGGAGGATCCCTAAACACTGCCTGTTATTATAACAGACTACTATGATATCTAAAAATAAAGAAAATTTATACATGAATTCAGGTCAATTCCGTTACGTCAACAGTCTATTATGTCCACACAATAATATTAAATTTAGTTTTTAAACTTGTTGAAGTTTATTCTCTTCTGATAAATTAAACTTTTATTTAAATTTATATGATTCATTTTATTCAGACTCACTTTATCTGCATTACTTTTAAATTAAGCGCCATTTTTGACAAGAAAATTTGCAAATTAAAGTACAGTAGAATCCGGTTAATTTGTCACCGGTTTAATTTGTCATATTTTATATTCCCCGTTTTGATTTCTATCATTTATTATTATATATAATTCTGTTAATTCGCCAATGGTTAATTCGCAATTCGCTACATTTTCTGTTCCCTCCAGAGACATTTACATTATAAATTGTTTGGTTAATTCGCCAGTCAACTTAAATTTTCATAATAAAATTTGGCTAACAGCATAGAAGTCAATCAAAAAGCGCATAATATGTATCTTCCAATCACAACACCATTAAAGGCATTCAATGCTCAACCTGCTTATGCGGGAGGTGGATAATATACAGTGCATTAACTTGACTACACCATCTGTGTTGTCAATTCAATGCTCAACATGCTTAATGAGGAAGGTTGAGAATAGTATATGCAGCGCATAATATTTTCCAGCCATAATGGGAAGAAGCCAATCAAAATATGCATGCAGTATTTTCCAGCCATATTCTATGTACGTATATATGTATCTAAATAATACAGACACATATTCTGATAATTCGCCACTTTTAGTCTGTCCTAAGGGGTGGCGAATTAACCTGATTCTACTGTATATCATACACTAATAAATTTGTGGATGTTCTGTTGTGCATCCAAATTGACATTCTATTTCTATTAGAACTGTCATGTTAAATCAATCTTTTGTTTGTTTGTTGCTTCTAATAGTTATTCCTGTTTAAAACACTGTTTTTAGTTTTTGAAGTGGCTGGAAGCATAGTGGTCATGAGTATATGTTGAAATTTTAGATTCTCAGTGGCTGTGATTAAACATTTAAATATTGTACTCACAGCAAAAAAGAATTGTAATTAAAGCCTTGAAACAAATATTCAAAATAAAGGTTTTGGGTTAGGTTCATATACTTAATGGTAATACAAGGATGCCTTATTGACCCTATATGCTACACTCAACTTGGAGTAATAAAATATCCCCCATGCTTCCAGTCATAGCATAGTTTTTAATGCTCTGTTACCATATTATTTAGTATACTTAAAAACTAAACTTACTCACCAGGTAAACTTGAATATAAGTTCACCTAGTGTGGGGTCAATTAGGTAGTGTTGACCTGTTCCCCTTTGAAATACTCCTTGTCAACAATATTTTTGATGTTATTCACAGTGTAATCCTAATTATGTTTCAAAACTGTATGCATAGTATTGAATAGCATTATTTATAGCATCTGCATTTCAATAGTTTTTGAACTGTATATTTTTGAAACATTACCACAACTGAAAGTATTTTTTGTCATATTTAAGGAATGGTGGATTGGTGACTTGAGCTTCATAATTTATCTTCTGTTGAAATTTTATAAAAAAATTAGTAATAACCATATTCAGTGTAACAATCTTATTGTTTGTTGGAAACACACTCAAACTATACTCAACCTGAGTTATCAGCACATCCGAAATTTGGCAGTTTGCATGAGGACATTCTATTTTGTTTTACATATGTTCTCAACAGTGTTATAATAAGCTATATGCCAAACCTTTTATTCATTAAATATTAGCCAAAGTCAGAAATTGGTTCGGATAAGTTTGGAACTTGTTTGTTCAGCAATTCATTTCCAACATAGAATTTTTCACATTTTGAACCCAAACAATATACTGAAAGTCAATAGTTAAACATTAAGGCATATCCTTGTTGGATACCTATATTAAATAGGCTGTGTTTAGTTATTGCAGGTAAAGTGCGAATGATTAAGTGAAACAGTTACCCACCAGTCCCAGACTTAGTAAAATAAATCAGGAAAATCTATTGAAATCCTAAAACACAGGGTATTGTTCATTTATTGTTACTAGATGCCAAAGGCTTTACCACCATTTCTGCTTGTGTCACTTCACCATATCTAGACCAAATCATCTATAAAGACAAGTTTGCAAAGATTATGCAACTAAATCACCATGCTTTACTTGATTTGTTAACAATGATGCAAAAGGCTGTATGTGTATTGTCAACAATCCATGATAATAAATTAAACATATAGTTTGGGTCTGAAATATCTGGGATTGCCAAGTGAAACTGTCATAGACATGTGATCTGTATTTACTGAACTAGCTGGAATAAACACAGAACAAACTGGGATATTAATCAGTGTGATCTGACTAATATAACTACTAACTTTAGTCCATATATCATATGGCTTTAAAAAGTAGAGAAATAACTATTAATATAAAAAATATATTTCTATGGACTAAAGTTAGTAGATATATTCTTCAGAGCACACAGATTAATATTCCTGTGGGAATATTAGGGTTAGCTATCAAATTTATTGTTAGTTCTGTGTTTATTCCAGCTAGTTCAGTGATACAGATGACCATAGACATGTTAAAAAAACAAAATGCTTGAGAATCCCATATAATTTTAAATAAACATCTCATTCAGAAGAATATTACTGATAACTGAAAAAGTCAATAATTGGACTGCATGCTTTGTTTCAAATATATGGAAAGAGAATGGATTGAATATACACTGCAAAGAAAAACATCAAACCATGTTGACAAATGGTGATTTCAAAGTTTGTCATCTTATTATTGTTTGTATCTATAAGTAGTTGGTATGATGTGATATTTTTATTTGCAGAGTAAGTAGGTTCAACCAACCATCATACTATGCTATATAATGCAAGCTGACTTATGTCAATATTGTTATATGTTAACTGTTTGTTTTCTGTCAAGTTTATATTGTGTATACATTTATTGTGCATATAACTTACATTGCATATTTAATCTGTATTAAGAATCTAATAATTTCAACTAAATATGTTTGTATTAATTGTGTTCTCTTTTTAGGGTATTGATATCAAACACAATAAAAAGAGGAAGGTTTTCCGTAGAAATCCTAAGAGTAATGATATCTATCTTCGTCTCTTAGTGAAGCTGTATAAATTTTTGGCAAGGAGAACTGGGTCCAAATTTAACAAGATTGTAATGAAAAGATTGTTCATGTCCAGAATCCATAGACCACCACTTTCAGTTGCCAGGATTATTCGTCATATGAAAAAGCCAGGTCGTGATGGAAAGATTGCTGTTGTTGTTGGTACTATCACTGATGATGTCAGGATTAGAGAAATCCCTAAACTGAATGTAAGTATCTTTAAATAATAGCACAGTGGTTATGTTTTCACTTCACTGTAATCCCATTATGATTTTCTGTAAATTCATGTTGATGTCATGCACTTAGGTTGTAGATAATCTGCATTTCAATAGTTGTTACGAACTGTATATTTTCGAACACAACTGAAAGTATTTTATTGTAATATTTTAGTTCTATTAACCAATTAGAAATGAACTGTAATAAGACAATTATTCTTTCTGCGTTTTACTGTCAGCATACACTTTCTTGTTACATTTTAGCATAACAATTCTTGTTGTTCACTGAATGCTTAGATGGTTGCAAGAATTTTAGAATTCTATTTTATTACTTATATGGCACGTTACCATAAGAACACCGGGCTTTGCCCATTTTACAGGAGGGGCAAAAATACTTAAAAGGGTGAATTTCGAGCAAATTGTTTTATGACTGATTTAGAATAACCAATGGGTGATTTCAAGTTTGTAGTAACACCAGAGTAAAGTTTACTCAAGAAAGTGTTAACTCAACCATCATAGAGTGAAGTTAACTCTACTCGAATCAGCTAAGTTGAAACCTGAGTAACTCCAGAGTAAATTCAACCCTAGCATTGAAAAGTTGGTGATTAAAAAGAATTAATAAACTTTTAATTATGCAAAGTTTATATAAATTTGTAATAAAATGAGAACATATATTAATATTTATAAGTTTTAGTATCATATATTTCTCAATTTATTAAATCATTATAATAATAAAATCATGTTTACTCCTAACCCATAAGGGTTAAGTTAACTCCGATTTCATATCCAGAGTAAAGTTAACCCTAAGTTGCGTTGACACCTGAGTAAACTTTACTGGTGTTACTCCAAACTTGAAACTCAATGTCTTGCCTACATTCTGTGTTAATTTCAAGCTTGAATTTACACTATAAATAGGCCAAATATCGATTTTATTACCATATGTCAATATACTGTAGTTTAAATTGAGATAATAAAAAAATGAAAAATATCAGACTTCTCTTTAAAATAACATAGCTTTGCCAATTTTTATCCTACAGACATACATATTATATACAATATCGGATATCTATTTTGAAAAAAGTTAGATATGGTAACATGTCATATATGTAAGCCAGTAAAAAAGGAAAATATCTACATAATAACTTGTACTCGAATTAAGTTTATCCTAATAATTGCCTCATTTTAGGGTGCAGAAGCATTGTAGTAAAAATATTTAGTATTAAAATTTCTAATGAAGCACCTTTAATTTTAAAATGTATTGGATTTTGCTTACCTAATTTATCCTGATGTACTTCTTGCCCCCTTAGATCTGTGCACTGAGAGTAACAAGTGGAGCTCGTGCCCGAATCCTGAAAGCTGGTGGGTCAATCATTACATTTGATCAACTAGCTCAAAAGTGTCCAAAAGGCAATGGCACAGTAGTTATACAAGGACCCAGGAAGCAAAGAGAAGCACAGCGTCACTTTGGTGCTGCACCTGGTGTACCTCACAGCCATACCAAGCCTTTTGTGAGGTCTAAAGGCAGAAAATTCGAACGTGCACGTGGCAGAAGATCTAGCCGTGGTTTCAAGAAATAACTTTGTCATTGGTGTAATATTATTTATTTAAAAATACAAGAATGAAATGGATTTCTGTTGGTTTTTCAAAAATTTGAACTAATTTTACTATTATTATTATTGCTAAAGTAGGTGGAAATAATATAAGCAATGTTTAGTAAAGTGGGCTTGTAACTTTTAATCTTGATACTTTATAAGTATCTTCTTACGGAGCACAATTATTTGCCTATCATATTTTGAGGCCAACTGATAGTGTCAAATATATATATATGGGTCGAGATTAATATTGCAATCCTGAATATTTATGTTGGGTGGGTTTATTTCTAATTTTTTTGATAAATCCTGCCACAGCTGTGGTGGGCGGCGGTTAAAAGTAAGCAAGCTCAGCATTTGTAGTTCCCCGTGGAAAAGGATATAAATTAGATACATAGTTTACAAAACATGTGGTCGGGTACAGTTTTGAGTGAACATACACAAAATCATAGGTGGTAGAATTGTGGATGACTGAGACATGAAAACCGCTGGATTCTACGTCGAACTATGATACACGATTCAGAAGTGTAATTTCCTATACAAATTAAGTGCGAAAGTATGTTTTAGGCATGATTTATTCAAATCTAGTAATATTAGTATTTTATAGACTAGCTAATTTATACTTCCTTATTCAATTGTGCCATCATTTTATTTAAGCCACACTCGTCTACATACACTTTTAAGGAAATATTCTGGTAGGTAATTGATGGGTACCTGATGAATAGTAGGAAAGGTTCCTGCATTTAGTAACAGTAGGTAACCCCATTTTCGGTACTATTCTTTTTATAGTCATTAATT
This sequence comes from Minona dolichovesicula, assembly GCA_036873645.1. Taxonomy (NCBI): domain Eukaryota; kingdom Metazoa; phylum Platyhelminthes; order Proseriata; family Monocelididae; genus Minona; species Minona dolichovesicula. The sequence continues at coordinate 1,601 of JAYJLU010031996.1, read as the reverse complement.
AATCATTTAGCGTTATTTTAAAATAATCTTCAATTTCAGCATGAGTGGACTAACTAAAGTCCCCTTTAAGCTTCTTGCTTTTGGTGGGCTATCTGTAGCTTCACTGTATGGTATTTCTCGTTCGCTTTATACCGGTATGTATTTTTTTAATCTGCCGTATTTCCCAAGTATAATTTATTGTTTTCATTCCTCTATTAATTCTGCCATATCAAGTATTGCATACATTTTGTAAATATGACTACCCAAAGTAAATGCAAATATAAATGAGGAGTTACACACATGCTAAAAAAACTAGTCATTGTGCTACTTCTAGTAAATTCTCAGTCCAAGACATGTTGCCCTGCAATCTTTGGTTCAGTCATTTTTGAGTGTCTAAAAGTTTTGGGCTGAACTACACTGCCTTCATGCCCCAGTCCTCAAACTTCCTACATTATACCAACAGAAACATTACTCCTAAACATAAGAGTTTTTCCGTCAAATGCATAAGTTAAATATTTTGCTTGGCAGCCCACATTCTACTTAAATCAAAATAATTTACTTTTGTTAATAATTTGTCAGATATAGTCAGTTAAAAGTCATAACAAGTTAAGCAAGCTTTTCTATACAGTCAAATTTGTCTAATCCGGATTTCAAGATGCAATGTAAAATATTTTACCTGGACGAATTTTAAAAAACTATCAAAATGTAACATTTTCTAGTCAATTTTTGATTCACCACACTAAGCACAATTATTATTGTGGCACCTTTGCATTCTATGATACACTCACTATTTTTTGCTACAGATAACAAGTGGTATCTCCCTCAGAGCTAATCGCAGCGCCCTGTGTAGGTATATTTATTCATTTATTTTGTACCTAGTAAGATATAGCAAAGATAAAACAAACAACCTCTCCATCAGAACTAATCGCAGTGCTGAGCTATATACAGCGATTGGCACTAAAAATTATCTTGGGTCCAAATCATTCCACCAGTTTATGAAAATACCAGATTACACAATATTTATGTAAAATATAAACAGATAAGTCACAAAATGGACTGAAATTCAAAACCAGATTATCCAATACTAGATTAGACCAACTTGACTGTACATACATATTTTACAATTTGCATTTTTTGTAAATTGTAAACATTTCCTTTTATAAATGTAAATTACAGTCAAGTTGGTCTAATATGGTATTGCATAATCCAGTTTTTTCTACACCAGTTAAATTTTAAAGTCCTGTTTACACATTACACAAATATTGGGTAATCCTGTATTTCTCAAACCAGTGCATAAACCATTCCTAACCCTAACCCTAGATAATAGTTCAGTCCCTTGAAATCCAGATTAAATAGATTTTTGACTGTACTATCTATACAATTTGTTTATTAATATCTTAACTGTCTTTCATGTCAGAAACATTTAATATTTCCTTGGAGGATATCAAGTTTAGTTAATATGTATAATATTCAAAAATATAACTTTTAAAAAAATTCCACAACCGGTTTCCAAATGTCAGGTGGAAAAGTAAAAAAATCTGTATGTGTCTATGAATTGAGTTCTGGTTTGATTAATTTAATAAAATAAGATTCTATAAATAAAAGTTGAGAAATAGTTGGGT
>JAYJLU010031885.1:0-10033 GCA_036873645.1 Minona dolichovesicula | reverse complement strand
CTTTATTCATAAAAAAGAGCGTGAAGAACTGTATAAACCATATAAAAATCATTGTTGGGCGCTCAATAACAAAAATTGTTTACGCTCACTACTTTTTGGGTGTTTTTATCTGGTTTTCAATGCGCGCTCAACTATTAAAAATAGGTAAAACACGCGCCCAACAATGATTTCTATATTGTTTATACAGTTCTTCATGCTCTGTTTTATGAACGAAGAATCACTCTAATATCTTCTATAGTTATTGAGTAATTCAGTCTCAAAGTCAACTACATTTATCTATATTTCAATAGTAATCACCATTTTTCTACCACCCAGACAATGATTTCTCTAATAATTCTTAACTGTATATTGTCCCGAATGATATGATCATTGAAGAAATTTGTAAATGCAGGTTATTACATATTACTGTATTTCATTCTTTAAGTTCTCCTGAAAACAGTCAGTGAAACAAAAAGCGATCAATCCGATCTGTCCGGCTCCGGCTCGATATATCGCCACGACTCTTCGACAATATGGCGCACACTTTTCATGTAGTCGCGTCGATTCTCCTCATAAAGCTCCGCCGCTTGAGTATTGGCGGGTGAATTGGGATTGGGATCGCCCAACAGTGACTGCAGCGAGGTCAACACCGCGCCGATATCGTAGGAGGAGGACCACATGTTCTGCAGGATATCCAGACAGATGCTGCCGTCATTGTAGACATTCGGGTGGAACATTCGAGAAAGAAATTTCACCTGGAATGTGTTGTAAAAGTTTTTAAGTTGTTTGAAAATAAAGCCACAAAGCGAACAGTAGAAGGGTAATCAAAAACATTTTGGAGTAACAAATTTAAAATAAAGAATATTAGAATAAACAGGTCAATTAATTTATTTTCAAATCGTTCATCTAGCATTAATTTATTTTAAGCAAATGAGAACAGATATCCAGATGCATAAGCAAATGAGAACATTACCAGATACAATGTGAGCCAATGAGAACATAGCCAGCTACAATATAATCAAATGGGAACATATAGCCAGAGACAATATAAGCAAATGGGAACAAGTTTTTGTTCCGCTATGCTGTTTGTGCTCTCTGCCGCTACATAGGTAATCAAAAACAAACAAACAATTAACACCAGGATGTTTTGAGTCAACGGATCCAGCGGAGAATTTTACCAGAAGAAAATGAATTAGGTTTAGTAATTCGAAGGCCTTGAATAAAAAGATTGTCTATTGGATTAGAGTGATTAGCTTGAAAAAAAATGACGAGACAAAGGATGAAGAGGTTTAACGTTGAAATTAATTCAATTAATTTAGAAACAGCTAAATTCAAAGAGGATTTTGTAAACTCACTTGAACAATAAATAGAGAAAAAAATATTACTATATACTACATATTACAAGAAATATATATCAAAAAATCTTTGTCAATGTCCTCCAATTGAGAACTGACTTCAGCTTGTCACTTTGCATTTTCTTCCTTCTTTTTTCTTCAACCTCTTCTGATTGTTTTTTTTTTAATCTTTTTGTCAGTCTGATATTTGCTGTGAGAATTCTCAACTGACCTCAAAAGAGCTGTAGTGATGGGATTATTCATCAGGCCTTCATGTAATATACGGCATTCCTTAATCTTCCGAAGAGCATGCTTTCTGACAAAGATGTGCCACGGACTTGGAGAAGGTGCTTGTTGAATGAAAAGTCCCTCTCAAGGAGCAGCATTTCCATGAGAGAGACAAACAGCATTTAAAAAGCGAAACAGCTGTGAATACTTCAAAGAGCCATCATCCTTTTTCATCTGTCCAACATTGTACCAATACTGGTCAACAGAAACTTGAACAAAACCATCGTACTGATCAGAACCCTTATTTTCACTTTCTTCAATCCATTCTTTATTCACCTGTCGCCAATATGAGTATTTAAATCAATCTTTATTTGAAACTTTCTATTGCGTACATTCAATTGGTATTTTTTCTGTTTGGACGGTAACTGATAGATCCATTGTTGGTGCACAATATCACATTTATCCTCCAAACATGTATCAAACGACTTGCATAACCGATCTCCAAGAACACAGCCAATATTCAAAGATAATCTTGATATTGCTGAGAGACTATTTCTTGTATGTGGCAGCAAATACTGTCAAAATAGAAGGTTGTTCATCCGTTCATGGATGGCCAATCTTATACGAGTCGCGCAACTGTGAAAGTTTTATTCTTTACAAACAAGAATGCATTTAAATTAACGGAATCTTCTGTACATTTGTTAACCTAATAATTTCGCATAAAGTATCAAATATTTAACTATAGTATAAATCTATTTGATAAAAGCAAAATATTCATTTTAGTGCCATAATCAATATTTCGGTAGCTTTCGCTCAACACTACTTAACTTAACAAGTAGCATACAGAGAAGGATCTGATCTCAACCCGATACAGACTGTTTCAACCTTGTTAGGTATCATCAGTCAGATATAGAGATATCCCCCTCTGCAAACCAAATGAAAAGTCAAATATGTACACTACTAACTACCAAAAATTCACAAATGCACCAAAATTTGCATAAAAGCTTCAATTAATCTGATTTTGTCAAATAATTGCTACGAACACGTAATTAAATTACGGTATTGAGCTCATTCATTTTAGTGCAAAAATAAATATTTCGGTAGCTTTCACTCTACACTACTTAAAATCAATAAATTTCACATATATATAATTATATTGAGAAATTATTTTGTTACCTTAGGTGGTGTATTGGGATAAGTTTCCGTGAACTCCATTGATAGTTTGAACACTCCATCTTCAAATGGTGTATCATCAGGACCCAACAATACCGCCCGCCACATCATGATGTTGTCGTCATGTGGCACAGCGTACACACCGGGCGGTGGGTCCTTCTGTATCTTGCAAAAATCGCTCATTAATCTTCGTCTTGCTTTAGTTGACATGATGATATTTAGAATAATCTAGAAGTCATAATAGAATTTATTCTGGATTAATATTTACATTTTCGATAGTCACCAAAAAACAATTACCAAAATCACGCAGGCGGAAAATATTAATTAGATAAAAGAATATTCTAGCTAAGATAAGAATCCTCTGTATAATTAACAATTCAGTTAATGAGATTTTTTAAACACATCACATGCCATCATATAATTAAGAAAACAAAAAAGTCAAGAGTTATTACGAATGCCATATAAATATGTACAATACGGCAAATGAAAACATATTCAGCAACATATGTAGAACAATAAATCTTTATGATGAAGAATTCAACAGAAATATTCGGAGATGATCCTCTGAGAACGGCGCCTCTAACGGTCCTACTGGCACTTTTAATTTTCGCCACAATCGGTGGCAATCTACTGGTGATTTTGGCCGTAATCTACGAGAGATTATTGCGCACAGCATGCAATTTCTATATCGTTAGTCTGGCAGTTGCTGACATCATGATAGGACTGTGTATCATACCAATTTCAGCGCTTTATGAAATCAAACGGAAATGGCTATTAGGTCGAATAGCCTGCCGACTATGGATATCGCTGGACATTCTCTGTTGCACGTCGTCGATATTGAATTTGTGCGCAATCAGCATGGACAGGTGGAAGGCGATCTCTCGGCCAATGATCTATCCTCAATACTCCACATCAAAACGGGCTGCTCTGCATATTTTGATTGTCTGGATTTTTGCCGCGGCTATTAGCGCACCGCCACTGTTCGGCGTGGGAATCGCTGACAGCCACGAGGATAACTGCGAACTGACCAATGATACGGCGTACATCGTTTATTCGGCGTGTGGGTCATTCTTTGTGCCGTTGGTTATTATGATGTTCTTCTATTGTCAGATTTATAAAATTGCCTCGCGTCAAAGTGGCGAGAGAAACGTTCTTCTCAGTCAATCAAGGCAAACCATTAATAATAATACAACGGATGATTGTGAAACTAAGCCAATAAATAGCGAACGTAGAAGTTTACCAATGTTTCGCATTGAAGAAAGCCGCCAAAGTCGGACGAGCAATAAAAAATCCGGTTCATTAATGAGCTTAAAAGAATCTGTAGATCAGCAAGAAATATTTAAAAAAACAATGGCCCAACGTCTGAAGCGTATAAGTTCCTCAAAAAAGGCGGCAAAGACTTTAGGCATTGTGGTTGGAGCGTTTGTTTTCTGTTGGGGTCCATTCTTCATTGTCTATTTAATCAATGGTGTTTGTAAAGTATGTCAAGTACCAGCAGACTTAATGAAAACATTTTTCTGGCTTGGTTATTGCAACAGTTTTGTTAATCCAATTATTTATCCCTGCTTAAGCAGAGAATTTCGCTACGCGTTTTCAAATCTGTTACACAGATATTACTGTCGCAAGCAAAATCTAGAATACTGGGAAAATCATAATGTAAGGTCAATAAGAAATATGAAGACAACAAGACAACTTCGCATCAAGCTTCAAGAATACGCGAGTTCAATTTCATCTCCAGATTCACCATATGAAATGTCCAGTCGTTCAGGAAGTCGTTCACCATCATACTTCTCAAACAGATCCAGCAGATCGATGGCTTCTTACCTTTCTCCAAATGACCCAAACTTTCGAAAAAGAAGTACGCGCAGTAATTCTAAACATTCTACCGACGAAGAATTACTCTGTGTGAATGGCAGTCACATAGGAGGTCAGAGGCAGAGTAGAATGTTTTCATTTCGATCGCAGTCAAGTCGTGGCACACGATCATCCACTTATTCGACAGACTCAAAACTGACTGACAGTGAGAATAAGCCCTCCAGCAATTCTCAATTCGATTCATTCGACAGCGATTCAAATATACCAGGAGAGCAACCAACAACTAGCCAGCATTCAATAAGCACATTAATACGATCAGTAGAATTTCAAGACGAACAATCCTCAAAACCCATCAGCTCATCAAAGCAAACTTCTCCAACCTTTCAAAAGAAACGAACAAGAATGAAGAGTATGCCAGACATCTTAGATAAAATTGAAATAAAACTGTTTCATCGTAGAAAATCTAAAAAAGAGGCAAAGGATAGTAGTGAAGAAACAAACGCAACAAAACCTAAAACTTCAGCCGCAGTATCCACGGCTAGTAACATAAGCAACCTAAGTAGAAGAGCAACCGTGGCTTACAATGACAGAAATCGACCGCGACGTCCAAGCGTCCTAATCAATGACACAGTATTTGATTATGAGCTTGATGCTGACAATATGGCCAATGCTGACCGCAGAAGTATTTACACAATAGAAGAAGGATCTAGGAGGGAAAGTGGTAGCTCGCAAGGTAGTCGAAGCATCAGTTCTCCACATTATTCCCGTCAAGAGAGTGATGCAACAATGCCATTATCCGGACAAAGCAGTCCCATACACAGAAGGAGTGACTCCTTAACTGTGGCTTCACCGCATGTTCGTGGAGGATGCTGTTTACGTCGAACAGAAAGCTCTAACTACCACTGGGAGCGAGGCATGAACTGCCAAAATCAAAGTAAGTGTACCAGTCCCAATGCCAGCATCCACAGCAGTACATACGGACTGTCTAGACTTTTCTCAGCCAGCACACAAGACAGCAATAATCATTTGGATCACAGTGGCTCAAGTGGTTCAAGCAAAAACAGTGTGGAACTGGTTGACTCAGCTACTCAAACAATTGCCATGAAATCATACGGTTTCTCAATGGTTTGAAAATACATCATTTTATGTTAATCAATATATTTGTAGTTAGTTAAATATTTTTATCTTCCAAATTTGAAGATGGTTACTTATGTATTGTGTTAAATATTGTTGTTTGTATTAATAGTAAAGTGACTAATACAATAGATTTGCAATATGGTCATAAAGTCTCTTAAATAACAGTTGAAAGTAAAGTAAAATAATAATAAATGAACTGATTTACAAAATCCTATCATAATTCTCCCAAAGTGTATGGTATTTTGTTAATTTATCTAGTAATAACTAGCTGAAGTACATCTATTTAAGTGTAACAGAAGGTTTATTAGACTTTGTATCACTTCAGAGAAACAAAGATGTTTAAAATCCTATAAAATCCTAAATTGCAAGTGTCAACTTGTAGATTGATTAAATCTCTAATTCAAATGATAATTTAATGATTAAATTGTGATGATCTAATCAAAGTTTAGTATTTTGTACCTCTATAACTTAATTTCTGTTCTTTGATGTTTAATGTTGATAGACTTGTAAAACTGTGCAACTTCCTTTTTATAAAAATGAAAAACATAATAAAATACAATTAATAGTTATAAACAAGATCATTTAAAAGATTTAACAAATACAGTAAAAGCTTGCTATTGCTATAAACTTTCAATGGGCAGTTTAAGAAGTTCCTTATAGTGAAAATGTACTATTTTATGTAACTGTTACCCTCTGTATTCATTACACTAAATACAGTAGCCATAGAACTAACAGTAACTGATTAAGGTAACCAATTATTCTGTAAGTATTGGGTAGTGCAATATATCCTTGTTGTGAACTGTGTGAATTGAATATATTTTTATCTAAACAATTTGTAGAAATGCAAAGTATCAAAATGTAGAGAAGGTTATCTTATAATGAGAGGATTTTCTTCAAGAGACCAATTTATTAGTTCACAATTGTGAAAAGTATGTTACAGAGGGGTTTGTTATAGATTCATTAATTTATTTAGTGATAGATAATAATTTAGTTAGGTTCATTCTAGTGAAAAGTATATTATAGCGAGCTTTAACTGCCTGCATCAGTACATAATACTTATTTTCTTCAAAATAATTCTGAATTGATTAAGTTGGTAATTAAGAAAGATGGATTGAACTTACTGCTTATAAAAGAAGCACTACATTTCAATTCCTGTGATTATATAAATTTGTTTTTTCATCGAGTCTGCATTTATTTCAGAAGTATAACATATCTTCTTATGCTTACTGTACAGATTTATACTTCTGAAATTTAGGTGTTATTTTAAATTTTAATAAATTTTGTGTTAAATTTTCATAATTTAATCTGAATATGTTTTTATATAAATGAATTTTTAATTGAGATGTTATATTCATTTTCCCACAGTTTAATACCTCAATCAGGCAGCTTCTTGTCTGTAACTCTCTATGCTTCTTTCTTCAAATAAAAATTGAATTAGACTCTAAATGAGCTATTTGCATAAATTTTTTTATTAAATAGATTTTGTACCAGACAGTTCTAATTGTTCTATACCTTTCAACAAGCTAAGGCTAGACAAATCTATCAGATTTTATACACATCATGATTTGTATCTTATTGTGAATAATCTTTTGGGATTCAAACTGTTGATCAATTGCTTGGAAATAATATGGAATTTTTAAAAATCTTTTATAAGAATTATAAATTCTCACACTATTTGTTGGTGATTAAAATATCTTATATCTAACTAATCAACTTCTTCTATAGTTCAGTCTGAGTATATAGAAATCAATTATGACATTATACAATGTCAAGCAATATAGACCCTGTGCAGAGAGGGTGACAAAATATTCTCTAGTCAGAAACCTAGTTAATTCAATGAATTACTCATGGTTTCTGACTCATTGGCACAATAATCATTTTTATTTTGCAGTGTATCTACTTGATAGGAAGCTATATTTTCAACAACCAGATATGAAATGTGCTTGATTCCCATTATTGGCAATAATTTGTAAATTATTATAGCATTCTTTCACTTCCAGTGGGTAGTGACAGTGGAAGTGGCTATTGGTCCGCAAGCGTGCCAATAGACTACAGGCTATCCACCCTCAAGACTAACAAAATGGATTTTTGCAAAAATATTTCTTTTGTGCTAATAGAATACAGGCTATCCACCTGCAACATTTTTATTTATTCTGTTTAAACACCTTATTATATTATAAGACAATAAGACATTTATTTTAGACAAATCTTTTCTAACTACCAATAACTTCACAATCAAGAATTCTCTCGCAATAAAATATTATCAGAGCCAACACCGAACATGTATTAATATTCGTTAATATTAAAACACTAAATATTAATGTATTTCTTGGGGGCAGATAGCCACTTCTGTGACAGTGACAAATTTATGAATAATTGAATAAACTTATCTTTTAATAAGATTATAATTATGAAACTACTTGTGGAATCACTTCGATATTCTATATATCAATGCAATGACTTTGTAGTTGTCTAACTAATAGACTATGCGTATTCAGTTGGGATTCAGTTAACTAGTGAAATTAAAAGCTATCATGGCCTCAAAATAAATCAACTATAGTAAAATTATAATTTTATGGATTACATAATGAAGTTGTTAAACAGGTAACAGAATAAATCAACAACAGAATAAATTATAGCAGTTAATCTTATTTAGAACATAGTATTCAAGGGCCATTTGACAAGATTTTCATTGAGGAATTACCCTTTAAAGGAATAAAGCACATGTGCCAATAATATTACTATCATGACCTTTGAAGTAAAGTGAAGTGAAGACATTGTCATGATTACATTCAAGAGAATTATAACAGGAAAAAATTATACAAGAAGCATGTATAACTAGATTTATCCTTATCATTCAAAATAATATAAACTATAAGAGAACATACCGCGAAATATATTTCGAATTCAGAATTTACGATCTTTTATTTTGGTGATATAAAACAATTAACTAATTAAAAATAAGAGATAAGACTACTTCGTCATATAAGCATTATTAATTATAAAAGAAATATCTAAGTGGGAAAAATTCAAATTTGCTAATAAAAACTAACCACTTTTCTAGTCACATTTTTAGTCACACATATCATGTCTCATATCCCGTTTTTCATTCTATATTATATTATTTCGGTCTTTTCATGATAGTGCGACTCCACTGCTCAGATATATGTATATAATTGAATAATAGCATTATCACTAAACTGGCTGTATATATGAATAAAAAATATAGTAATAGATCTTCATGTACATGTGTTTTAGCAGTTCGTTGATAACAATTAAAAATGAAGTAATCTATATACTTAATATATTAACTGAAATATTATTACGTTGATATGAATAAAAAAAACAATAATTAAGGGTAAACGTCAGTTCTGTGAGGTTTATACTTGGTACATGCGTGTCAGAAGCAGGTTTAAATGCTCTCTGGGCCTAAGCGCTGTTGAGAGGTCTTTTATATCCCAGGTCACATAGTGTCATCACTACTGGCTTAGCAAATTAGGCAATAAAAAATACCCATTTTGATTGGCAAATGCTATACTGTAAATACATGTCAGTGCAAATCCATTATATTCTTGGCAAAATATAACAAATTTGTTTTCAATAATGTACCAATTGACATTACAATTTCCGCTTAGTAATAAAAGTAAAACATTTTACCTATATAGGTACATTGTATGCGGTTGATATTCTGCGTGATTTGTTCAAATGTATTTGTAAGAAGTTATTCTTAGCGTGTGTGGGCCATTATTAATGCCACTATGAATTCACGATTAATTTCATAAATGTTTCAGGAAATATTTTTTTATTAAATATAGAAAATGAAAAAATTTAAAAATTTTTCTCATTAAGATGAATTGTGAAAGTTATTCTATATATATACACACGTACACGATTTATTTTACAATGTTTTTACAATGTTACAAAATACATTAAAAGATTCAAATAAAATTAAAAAAGCAAAATTATTTTCGAGGTGATAGTGGCGTTTTTTTCGATCTGCTTTTCACAGTAGGAAAACATTCTCGCACATTCGGTCTAGGAAACAATTCAGCTTCTGCTTTCTTGCGACATTTTGCTAAATTGAAATTAATATACTTATATACTATATATATATAGTATATAAAAATAAAAAAATAGAGGAATCACTCTATTTATTGTTTATCTATCCGATGGTTTTGTTATACCACGGCTGACAAATTCCTATCTCCGCCAATATAAAACTATCAATTTTAATTTATCGCTTCTCCTGAACACCTTCTCTGATTTTAATAATTCTTATATCTTTGGAACGCGCTTAATGTATACGTTCTTTCAATGAGCGAATTATTAAAATCAGAGAAGGCGTTTAGGAGAGGCGATAAATTGAA
>JAYJLU010031774.1:0-10036 GCA_036873645.1 Minona dolichovesicula | reverse complement strand
ACCTAATCGCTGCACGCATTACTAATAGAGCACGCACTACAAATAGGGCACGCATCACTATTTGCTGATATACGGTATATATAAACAATATATTATAGTAGTCCCTGGGGTTACTTTAACGGTCATAATTTGCAAATAGCGCACTCATTGAAATTGGAGCTTAGTTGCTGCTGCTCTATGAGCGCACTGAATTTGGGGGTAAGTAACAGAAATTTGACTGCTCCACAATTTTGCACTAAAAAGCAAGATTAAGGTCATTTTGAGGTTACCGGACTATATGTACAAACTATATAGATAGAATTATGTTTATTAGTTGCATTTGAAAGTGTTATCGGTCTTCGTTAAAAATTAAACACAACCAAACTCAATAACAGCTAAATTTAACTAGGTCTTTAAAAAAGCAAAATATAAACTCAACAATTTAAAGTATCATGGAAGTAAAGTATTATGTACATATAGATGTACATAATTATTATTAAGGGACTATACTCTCTAATATCAATATTCAAGTAGTCTCTGTTATTATTATTTTATGATGTTATTGTCCTCAACGGAATTCTTTTCATATGAACTGACAAATTTTCAAAAAATGATGTTCCGATTTGAGCAGAGTTTTTTGTATTTTGCACATAAACATACCAATAAACATTAAAAAACGTCAATAAAACAAAAGGTCGTACTAAACATATTATCAAGCATACAACATTTCAATCAAGAGAATTTTGGAGTTGTTTCCTTCATCAGGTAACAAGATAACTATTACACTTGCTAATTGTTTTCTATATTTTTCATATTTAACTTAATAAATTTGGGACATTCTGGAATGTGATTTCCATTTGTCACTTTAAGGGTCATATGCAAGTTTGTTTTTTAGTTGAGGAACTCCTCTAAACAGTACAAATTTGAGCTGTTTCGAGAGTTGCTCATGCTTCAAGGAGTTCCTCAACTAAAAGACGAACTTCTATAAACCCCTTAAGAACAATCAAATATAATATTACATCATTGAACCTAAAGCGTTGAATCTAAACCTATCTTGGGGCAAAACTCAATTTATTTGGAACTAATATTAGTATTAACTAATATTAAAATTTGTACGTGATTAAAATTTGTTTTAGTTAATAATTATTTACATTTCTGGCACAGTTTTAATTTCTTTCGAAGAAAAACCTAGGATGGCTGCGAATGATAAAGATAAGCTAAAACAAATTAGTGTCAGAGGTATTGCTCAAGTTGAAAATGTTGGTAACATAAAAAACTCTTTTAATCGTCACCTTCATTTTGACGTAGTGAAGGATAGAAACGTTTCCACTACAAGAGATTTTTATCATGCTCTTGCGCGTACTGTCTGGGACTACTTGTGCTCACGATGGATTCGTACTCAACAATTTTACCATAGCACTGATCCTAAGGTATCAATTATGTAGAACTACTAAATATATTGATTTTTTCATTTATCATTAATTATAAATAGGTGTAAACTTTGCTCTAAAATTTAGGTTTAGAGCACAAACTATGAATTGGTCTGGACTAATTTCTTGACTATAATAATACATTCTGATGATGTTGAGAACTTGTCCAGACCAATCCACAACTTTTGGTCTAAAACTCCAGTTGGAAATTGGTTCAAACAATTTAGAACTCGTGATTTTGGTCAGGAATTCATTTCCAACAATTATTAACCTATATGCTATATAATAGCTAAACAAGTTACCTAAAACTATTGATCTGTATTCACAACTAATATACAATAAAATTAATATTGATTTGTATTTTTAATGCATGTAAGTCACTAGTTTTATGTAATATATAATATAGGCTGGGCCGGGCCCAGCCAATTGATCAATTGTCAACCAGGATTCAACCTTATAAAAGTTGACAGCTGGTCATCAATATCTGCAAGCTTTAATATTATTCATATAGCTTTTAAAAATAATTATATTTTATATAATTACTGTTTATTTTACTAAAGACAATCAAAAACAAAATGATTTAATTCTCAAATAAATATTTAATAAAATTATTGACTAGGTACTCAATATTAAACCAGTCTAATTCTATACTTCTATTACAAATATCATTTATAATTCTTTTTTTAAAAGTCATTGAATAATAAATATATTGATAGAAATATTTATTTAAAAGAATAAAACAAATTTTTGCATGAAATATAAATTATTATTCATTTCATTTTGACAATTTAAAGGGTAAAGAATTCTATCAACTATTTTAGAGAATTTACTACTTATCATTGGAGTTCTATATGGGAAGAACATTGACGAATACCATGTTGAATGTTGACATTCAAAATGCTGTGGATGAGTCCCTTTATCAAGTATGTCTAAATGTCAACTAAGGATTTATATAGATTATTATGTAAATCCAATTCATAATATATTACTTATTATTTTATATATATTAGTTTTTACTTTAGATACTATATTAAAAGAAATAAGTATGTATTTTTTCTACTAATCCATAAAATTTAGTTTTTCAATATATAATTATTTTATAAAATCAGACTTGACTACTCTGTTTATATTTATTGCTTAATTTGAGATATACAGTTGATTCTGTAATAGTTTTATCAAATATTTATGAGTTATAAGTCTTGTTAAATATTAATATTTCACTTTGATCTAATGGCTAGTAGATTTTTTTTATAGTTTTAAAATAAGATATATTAGATATTTAGGATCAATCAGTCAGAGCCAGTAATTGTTTATTATGTGAACAATGACAGGACAAGTCACTAATCATGAATGAGTTATAATCATTGATAAAAGACCAGAAATCATTGCAATCAATAACTCTAGCAATATTCTTATGATATCTTTAGATATTTTGTATGTTAGTGTATTGTCATTAAATCACTAATTACTATTCAGCCATTTAAACTCAAACTCTTCCTGAAATTCCATAAAATTAAGATGTCATCAACATCTTGTAATTGTAATAAAAGTCTTTTGTTACAAATTCCAGTAATTTTTTAGTTATTGGGCTAAGCCTTCTAATGTCTCAACCTACCAAATATGATTGTATAAATTATGGTTACCAAGCATTAAAACAATATTGTGAGCTTCAAGGGAGTAATTCAAGAATTGATTACCAATACAACTCATAAAATTAAGAGAATACTATACTATGACATTTCTATTATAGATGGGTCTTGATTTAGAAGATTTGGAGGATATGGAAGCTGATGCTGGTCTTGGAAATGGTGGTTTGGGTCGATTAGCAGCTTGTTTCTTAGATTCGATGGCTACATTGGGCTTAGCTGCTTATGGATATGGTCTTCGTTATGACTTTGGTATTTTTGAACAGAAGATAAACAATGGCTGGCAGGTATTGAATCTACTATTGCATGTCAAAGTCTAATGAAATATGTACACTTATAAAAAGTGATATTGCATGTATTTGAGTAATACACTCTTAATCTTAATTCTAAACATACTTTTTAAATTTCAAATGTAATGCAAATGATGTAATAACATGACATAATCTAATTTAAGATTATTTTAGTACAAAACTAATCACCATCGTGTAACAAAGTTTATGCTTTATTCCTCATATGTAGGTTGAAGAACCTGATGATTGGCTTCGCTATGGAAACCCTTGGGAAAAGGGAAGGCCAGAGTACTCTTTCCCTGTACAATTTTATGGTCGAGTAGAAGATGATGGTAAAGGTGGTCGACGCTGGGTAGATACTCATCACATCCTCGCGATGCCTTATGACACACCAGTGCCTGGATTCAGGAATAACACATGCAACACATTGCGTCTCTGGTCTGCCAAGGCACCCACTGGTTTTGATCTTGGTATTTTTAATACTGGCGATTACATCAATGTAATTTTACTGTTAAATGGTTTAAATATTTCTTAAATTTAGCGTGTGTTAAAACATTTGTTTATCATTTATAGGCAGTTTGTGGTCGTAATCTCGCGGAGAATATCTCCCGTGTATTGTATCCGAATGACAATTTCTTCGAAGGTAAGGAATTGCGATTGAAGCAGGAATATTTCCTCTGTGCGGCCACTCTGCAGGATATCATTCGCCGCTACAAGAACACCGGCACCTTGAAGCGAACCACATTTGATGAATTCCCCGACAAAGTAGCCATTCAATTGAACGACACACATCCCTCTATGGCTATCCCAGAGCTGATGCGCATCCTGCTGGATGAGGAAGGCTTAAATTGGGATAAGGTAAGTGAAAAGAGTCATCGACTTTTTACTCATGGTTTTGCCTTAAATCTAAAGGCAAAAATAAATTTAAAACTTATATCTTTGTATAATGACCTTTCAACTAATATTTTCTAATACCTTAACAACAACCATATTAAGTTATCTATAAAAAATTTCCGTATGAAATGGAGAGTCACTTCAGTATACGATTTTTCAGTGGATTCTATGGAAATGACACTCCCTTTAGTTATAAGATGAAAAGCTCTATTCAATCGGGAGTAAAAGTCTACTTTCCTCCCTCATGAATATATAGCTAAAATACTTTCAATTGAATTATTACCTGCACATTCTTTCATAGAATATTTAAGAGCTACTACCGATAGAGTCGCCAGTGTTTGGATAGATCATCAATGGCGGGCAAAATCTTATCTCGGTCTATGGAAAACCACAAATTCACTAATTTTCGACTTTCTTATATCTTTCTATATAAAAATGTTTATCTATATTTTCTTTCGGTGAACGATTTATTAGAATCAGACTAAGTATTTAGTAGCAACGAAAATATTATACTAGAATTCGTCTTGATCAACCACCTTTTCTAAATAGATTACTCCTAATTTATGTAAATATTGATTTTCACAAAAGGACCGCTTTACACCCAAGAGAAATTTGACAATCAACTCGCATTGCGGTCACGCGAGTTTTTATTTTGTACATTGCTTAGGTTGCGTACTTTCTTTTTCACTTTATAATATTGGAGAATGTCTTACTCTCTTCAAGCATTGGTTCTAATTTAAAGACTTTTAATTCTTCTTGTAAAGCGGAGTTGACTTTGCTTGTAAATTGGTAAGTTATTGACAATAAAACAGCCAGAAGTTCGTTGGTTATTCCACATATTTCAACAAAATCACATTTTCTCATCTATAATATACAAACCTAAGTTGATTACGTAATATATTCTCATTTTAGTCTCTATCAACTTTATTGTATAGTGTGAAGTGGACTTATATGCTAAAACAATATTACACCAGGCGTTAGGAATAGGGTTATCAAATAAACAAACGTTCATTGGCTATTTCGTTCTTTGTGATAAAAATTTTGCATTTATGCGCAATCTTTCAATTTACGAATATCGCTCCAAATTCGCTTTTTCGAATAATTCACTGTTATGAGTATATCTAGACAAGATATCATAAAAACATATTTGTATTTGTATTGCCTTAGGATTGAAATGATTAAATATCACGAGAGGGATGGAAAAAGGTAGTTTTAAAATCAAAACCGCTAATCAAAAATCGACATACGTAACATTATATTGAATAAAGCTCCTTAAAAAATCTATGAAATCGGAAGCATTTTATTTAAGAAAGCTTCAAACTTTAGACATCAATTTGTGTCAAAGTTGTTATGTCTGTCTGTCCTACCTCTTGGATGAGTTTTCTTTTTGTTTACAATTCATTTCAATTTCTCTGTGCGCCTACCTCACTGAAGCATCAGCTTATTCAACATCTGTACTGTGTGTGAAGGATATTATTATGAGGGGTGGATTATATTATCCTGCCCCAAATTTCAATTCCGAATGTATGTAGACAGTTAATGCTGCTGTGTCTTTCTTGTAATCCAAATTAATCGAAATAGAAAGCATCCTTCTCTCACTCATTCTTGCTGTCTGTCTGTCTGTTGGGTGGAAGGAAGCCACAGAACTGCTGCAATGCAGCGCCAGTATCCTCACCTCCTCACATTTTATGATTGGATAGAGATCCGTACCGCACAAAATTGTTTACTTGATTACATGCAGTGATCACGTTCGCATTTCTCTGCTTTGGAAATTGTGTCAGCTTGCCTTACTTACTTCCACTATAACGGTTGGTTGGAATATAGTATAAGCGGGAGTTTAATGCACAATTTGTTTGATTTTATATCTATGTATATACTAATACTACCTATAGTATCAATAGCTTGTTTAGCATGTATCATCTGTTCATATAATAGACAGTAAAAAAACACATTTTAAAATTGCTAAATGATGTTTGTGTCCAAATATCTCACTGTAACGAGGAATTGTTATCTAAACCATAAATAGATATTGATTCTCTATCAACTCCACAGTTTAAAATGGCACAATATTTGGTAGTTGTTGTCTAATTAGCTAGAGAAATTAAATTAGGTACATACATATATGTGACGCATCGATTTCTTTACCTGCTGCTAAAAATGAAAAATCAATTAAATGGATGTACTTAAAGACTCCATATCTCAAGAACTACAACATGTATTTAAATGATTTTTTGTACAGTACACATTAAAGAGCATAAAGAATTCTATTTGGCGGACAAAAATCAATTTCAATTTATCGCCTTCTGATCTTAATTATTCGCTAATTGAAAGAACGTATAGTTTTATAATGGCGGAGATTGATAGGAATTTGTCACTTTTTGTCTCGTTGCCTCTAGATTTTTAAAATTTTCTTATCTAGTGTATAATAGTCTATATCTATGATCTAAACGTTTCTATTGGAACATTGTTGATGGTTGACAGTTTCCATGGTTGGTTATTAGATTGAATTCACATTGTTGAATGACTCCCCCAGTGAAAGTTCTCTATAATCGCGTCTAAACTATTCGATTCGATTCTATATCGAATATCAGAAGTTGTAAATCGAAATTTTCTATGAATTCGACAAAAACGAACAATAGCACAGAAATAGAACATTTATGTATTCGATATTGAATCGAATAGTGTAGACCCGGCTTATCTGTGTTTTTTACTGCATATATTTGGTATTGATGATGATTTGAATTACAACGCATATTTATTTTTATGAACATTCTAGGCGTGGGATATCTGCACTCGTACTTTCGCGTACACAAACCACACCGTGTTGCCGGAGGCTCTGGAACGTTGGCCTTGTTCGATGCTGCAAAATCTGTTGCCGAGGCATTTGGAGATCATCTACCATATCAATCACAATTTCTTACAAGTAATTTGTTTTTTATCTAACCAACAATTTATTTGTTAATAGGGATAATCGTGGTCAATTGGAATTCTACGTCATAGATTTGGGGAAGTGTCAACTCCAGGCGTTTGTATGATTTTCGCCATTACCTTCAAATTATATATAAAAACGTTTTGACTACACATTTTCCAAGAGTAATTCAGAATGATGTTTTGGGGATTCTTTGAATTCATAGATATCCAGTTTGGTTCTTTATTTCCATAGAATTAAAGAGGTTCCCTTAACCGGGCGTCTTTATTTAGGGTGTTGAATCCCCAAAACATGACCAAAGTGGCATATCTTTGGTCGATAATAATTTCTGAAATTCAATTGGGGTTTTCTGAATTACTCTTGGAAAGGTTGTTTTAATTACGTAATACTTTTTAAAAAATCTACGGAAACTGTGTTTGCCATTGTTCTACCGATTAAAAATATTCAGTGTAGTTTTGAATTCTACATAAGTCTAGATTAGTTATTGAATGTTTCTATTGGCTACATAACAAGTATTGTAAGTCTTAATAATCTACCAGATTATAGTTGAGTTGGTGTAGCTTCGCTGAACTTTAAATGAAGCAACAATCTGTACTCTACTTATTAGATATGCGCTTGGAGACGTTTAGTCTATGATCATTGTTGTCAGGTAGTATGACATTAAGTTGATATTAAGTGCAGAGAAATTACAAAATCAATAGCAGGTAATTTGATTCTGAAGTCAAATAGCATCAACGATACCTGGATAATGTTACCTCAGAAGAATTCAATTAGGTATGAACTTTATTTGCATAATCGTCTCGATAAAAAGTATTGACTTATAAATAATGGTTCGCTGTTACGTGTTTGTCTACATATTTGGAAGTGCAACCATATTTATAAATAACGCGCTCACCAAATGTTTTAATCATTTTTATAAATATTGTTTCTATATTTGGTAATACGAATTGTTTTTTTACGAAAAGCATAACACTGCTTTTGGGGATCAATCAACAATTTTGTTTGTCCTGAAAAGTACTGATTTCACGTTCTCAAAGGGAAAGTCACTACTTGGTGTGACCACCAACTAGACGGCTTGGCATCGACTCCACCATTGAGATACAATTATAGGATGCGCTGCCACCAACTCTGGGATTGTGGGCACGTGGAGTAGCTCCAGCTGTTCCTTATAGTGGTCCCATAGATTTTCTATGGGGTTGAGGTCTGTCGACTATGACTGTGACCAAGGCAGTGTGTCAATGTTGTGCTACTGGAGGTATCTCTGTGTGATGTTCTGCCCCAAAACATCAGTTTACCACTGTTAGCATGTAGGCAGTGCCGAGGATCTAGTCTCTGTGATGTTTTTGGGCGGCTTTGCTGTTTATAAAAATGATTAAAAGTTTTAGTGGGCGCGCTATTTATATTGGTCTGGGTTGTATGGTAATGGTTTATTGGTATCTTGATTGGAAATCGATTTGATTGCATAAGATGTACACATATTTAAACGGACATTAACGACATGAAACGGTCAATTATAGTTCCGTGATCCAATGTGGTAGAAGACTGACTGAACGCAAATATGTTCTTTCTGCATTTAAAAGCGAATTCCATTTTGTTTCATTGTTCCATGTGAACGTCTGTGATTATCTAGTAGATGAGAAATCCTGTTGCGACGCTGCGACGCTGTACATTTTCTAGCTAGTTGCGATCTGCTTTCGATAAGGTAGTATGCCAAACTGGACACGCATACTCCAAGAATACTTCGGATAATAGATACATGAAACTTTCTCTTAATTTCTAGAACTGGGACTGATGCTCGTTTTAACATGTCTTTATTGTGTCTTTTGAAAGAGATTTCCATGAGCTGGGTTTTACTAGCATTAAGTTATGGTTGTATGTATGTATATAAATTTATAGTTTCAATATATTTGTATCCGTTAATTAACAGTTGGTGAATCAAAAATGGCCCGGTGACCATGCACGCCTTGGTCGTATGTCTTGCGTTGAGGAGCATGGCGATAAGAAGATCAATATGGCTTACTTGTGCATCATCTGTGCTCACGCTGTTAATGGTGTGGCCGCAATTCATTCGGAAATCATCAAGAGAGAAACGTAACTATCTATCTAACCTCTCTTATTATCCTCTCAAAAAATATTTCATCGTTATGTTCCAGTTCTACAATGTTTTAGTTTGTATTGTTGTTTTTAGTTTCCACGATTTTCACGAACTGTGGCCGGAAAAATTTCAAAACAAGACAAACGGTATTACTCCCCGTCGTTGGTTACTTCTGTGCAATCCGAATCTCTCTGACTTCATCCAGACTAACATTGGCGAATCGTGGATCTTGAAATTGACAGATTTGCGCAAATTAGAGGCGAAAGCCAATGATCAGAATGTTTTGCGTCAACTGATCAAAATCAAGCAAGAGAATAAGGCTAAATTTGCGCGCTACATGGAGAAGGAATATGGCTGCAAGATTGATCCTAACTCACTCTTTGATATTCAAGTGAGCCGCCAATATTACTCATTGTAAACATTAAAACAACAATTTTTACAATAAAACATTTTTTATGACTCGCGCATATACCAAATAGCAAACTATTAAAAGTGTCACTTTCCAGTGCGTCAATGTTTATTAGAAATTATGAAAATAGAGTGATTGATATTGTTGGCCGGATTTCATGATAGATTAGGGGTATATACACTGGCGAGCAAAAAATTTAACCAGGTTGATCATTAACTTATTGTTGCTAATCACAGTTCATTTTAGTTTAGATCGCATCTGACTATCTAAACACACACTGCAGTGAACTGCAGTCACTTCTGGTCACCACAGCATACCTAGATCACTAGTAGTGTGTGCTGTGCAGGATAGGAAGCAGTGTTAC
>JAYJLU010031663.1:0-10036 GCA_036873645.1 Minona dolichovesicula | reverse complement strand
GGTCTATTGCATTTGTTAATCAAATAAGGTCTGCGCTTTAGAATGTCTATTATTTTAGGACCGGATTGATAAGAAATGATGATTTTACTGTCGTTAATAATGTCGTTAATAATATATATATATATATATATTTAACCTTTTTCTCGTAGATTATAGTCATTGAAATCCTTCATGAAATCCTCCATGCAGTTTATAACACATTTCTATGTGATTATGTGTGAATCACAATAATAAAGAATGAAAATTCAGGGTTAAATATCTATGAATTCTGCTGGCCAATTATAATTGATATATTTCTGTTTCTTGGTTTATGATTTCTATGTCACCTTATACTTATAAGTAATATATAGAATAAACTACAAAATTATAAAAGGAAAATTTAATTCTATGATGTAATAAATTATTTTATGTTTATTATTATTAATGTTTTTTAATCTGACCAAGTCTCCATTCAATTGTCTCTCTCTCTCTCACACACACACACACACTCTCTCTCTCTTTTCATCTATAGTGATACTGAACAAAGTAGTTCACCAAAATTTCGTCCAAAATTTGTGCACTTTGAAAATTTGTGGGTTCCCATTGAAGACTTTACAACAAAGTAAGTTTTAAATAATTCTTCATGCAGTGTTTTCTTACTCTGTATAATGCATAAGAGGAATTGAACACGTTTTTATATATTCTGAAACTATGCAATAATAAATAGGAACTCAAAGCCTGGATCAGATTGGTGAGGCAATTTAGTAACATTTAAGAAAAACATGAATTAATTAAAATACTTTCCGATGTACATACATACATACATATATATTATTCAGTTATGAAATGTGACTAAAAATTATTTGAGCTGTCTATTCAAGAAGACTGTCATTACCAATCTGTCAACTTAAAAAAATACAAGTCAGAGAATACTTTCAAGTTTCCATTATATCTCAATACAGCCATACTTCTTTCTATTCATTATGTAACATTGTAATAAAAATTCAACATTAGCTAGCTACTGATTATTCTTATTTGTGATAAAGATACTTCAATTATTACCAATAAAGTTTTTACTTATTGTTAAATATTAAAGCATTTCTTTGAATTCATTAAACATTCCTCTTTTTATTGTCTGTTTTTAACTTGAATAAACAAATCCAATCAATAAATTAATTCTAATTCAGCAACTGGGACTACTGTAGAATACAACAGGTTTCGCCCAAATGTGTATCATCATATGGGGGAATTGAAAAATGCACAAATAGCACATATTGTACTTTTTTCTTTAATTCTTCTGGATATCCCCTGACACGTATATATTGTATTTATAATTTTAGATTTCAATCTCAATCTAAAACTAAAGAGACTCGACAACTGAAAGCTCAAAAATCCAAACGAAGTAAACAATACCGTGATTTTACCAATCACACTTCCAATACTAACACGTTGAATCACGCGTTACTACAATTGTTAATCCTATTATCTTCAACGATAGTCAGTAAATTGACAAACTGATACTG
This sequence comes from Minona dolichovesicula, assembly GCA_036873645.1. NCBI lineage: Eukaryota > Metazoa > Platyhelminthes > Proseriata > Monocelididae > Minona > Minona dolichovesicula. Next base: position 8,534 of record JAYJLU010031663.1, on the reverse strand, counting down.
ATATATGTCGTGTGCTCACATAATAACGATATTTGCATTTATTTACAGGCAGTGATCATATACCTATATTTTGTGTTGTATATAGCGATTCAATGTATAAATTATTGAAATAAATCAATTTGTGGCAGATCTCTTAAATAGAAATCTCATTTAACAACTTTGCGAAATTAACAAAATTACAATCTCAAAACGTTTCAAATTTTCTTCACAATAGCTAACATAAAAATCAGCTTTAAATTAACAATGATTTAGGTACAAACTAAGTTATTTATTTGAAAAAAGAACATTAAACCAAAACAAATTCTTTTTTATATAGAGCGAGGACTACGTTATTATCGTTACTACGATAATAACGTAGTCCTCGATATAGAGTGTAACAATAAAAACGGCCGTTTTCCAAAATACAAAAATCATGGACTTCTATTATTATTATTATATAATAGAAGTATAATCTATAATCTATAATAGAAGTCCTTGACAAAAATAAATTTATTTACCATAAGCAATTAATTATTATTCATATAATATAAGCAAAACCGTTTTTATATACAATGAACAATGAAACAGTATTCATATACAATGAACAATAAAACTGTAACTATAGCTGTTTTCACGAAAATTGAATTTTTATCGAAAACGGCCGTTTTCATTGTAGCACCCTATATAAAGGTAATATAATCTCTGCACAGCGCTATTCAATATTTGATTCTCGAGATTCCCCGGATTTAGAACTCTCGACCCTTGGATTGGTGGCCAAGCGATATAACCGCATTCGGCCAGCGCTCTCTACAAAAAGAATGACAATAATCTTAAGACTACTTAATTGCGTGCTAAATTCAACTGGTGCTGAATCAGACAGAGATTATTTAAAGCTTAAAAATAAAGAAGTATCAACAGAGGGTTGAACTATATATAAACTTCACACAAATCGCTGTCTGATTCAGCACTCAGTTGAATTATCACGCAGTATAGGAATGCTTTCAAATTGCCATTCTTTAGTAGAGAGGGCTGACCAAATGGTTCACCAATCTATGTGTTTGAGAGTTCTAAATCCCGGCGCTATACACTCCCGAGAAAGAAATGTTGAATAGCGTTGATAAAACGCTGTTAGAGATCAGTGGCACATTTCAAATTCAAATTTAATTGATTAACGTACTTGGATATATAAGTTTTCAACAAATTCCAATTATAATTAATTGGAATTTGGTTTAGTCCATGAAGCGTCTTGAATAAAAATATTGTCAGTTAGTGATAAACTATATTGCTTAAGAAATTATGAAATGAAGGATATAATTAATTAATCTAGAAGCAGTTAAACTGAGGAACGATCAGAACAACTAATAGAAATCGAGCCACATTATAATTTAAATACATTGTTCCCACCTTTAGCATTCCTTTAGCATTGCATACAAGGACTTCTATTATATTATAATATAATAGAAGTCCTTGATTGCATATTTTAAAATTTCAAGCCATAATATTGAGCAGTTGATGAATAATCATAAAATTAAGGGTAACCAGTCTATACGAATGGCTATAAAATTGATATAAAACGATATACAATATGCATGTGTGAGGGAAAGTTGCGCCATTTTTTATATAATCTCTAGTAGACTGAATTATTTATCGTTATTATTCATATTATTCATAGTCCCGTATTCACATTATACTGGGTTGTGATAGAATATTGGGTGACTGTACATTAGCTACAGTTGGCCCGCTTGAAAACATTTCAAAGTTTTAAAGTAGTTTTGGAACCTTAACTGAAAAGTCACCCTTGTTTAGAACCCTAGACACTTTCTGGAGCGCGGGTATATTAAATAATTATTTTTAAAAAGATTCGGATTCGAGTACAATATATTCAAATACCATTTTTCGCAACCTATTTAGACTCTTACCATGAAAGGGAAAGAGGTACAAACCATATAAAATTTGCATTAATATGTTATATAGTATTTATTAGTAGAAGTCCTTTATTGAGATTGAGATCAATTAAATATTTTACCATTTCTTTTCAACTCAAAACATAATAGGTAATGTATTGTGTATTATGTATTGATTATGCAAAAGTATTATGGTAAATTTTTCTTTTCTGTATGGACATAGACATGAATAATTATAATACTTTCTGCAAAACCAAATGTTGATAATCAAAATTGAGTTATTTGTTATTTTTGTTAAAAATTTCGAAAATTATCTAAAATTTGAGCAGCCATATGTCATATTATACCAATTTAATCAAAAATATACACATCAAGTTTTGAAGTGACAATGGAAGAATGTTAACATCTAGATTTACTGATATTGAATTCCCAAAACTAATTAAGAATTAAAAATACAGGAGTTTAGAAGAGGTAACAGTTTGAAATTGGTAGTTTTTATAATGGCAGTCAAAGCTCTATATAACCATTATTACCCTGGTCTATCCTTAAGAAAGGCATAAAAATGTTACAAAAGCTGCATAAAATTGAAGCCACAATTTACAGCAAAAATAAATAGTCTCAGCAGAAAATGTGGTTGACAAATAGACCAATGCATTTATAAAAACTAATCACCTGAGCTTATTTCTGGCTGCCATTGGCACCCAGGCGGCTGCTAATTTCCATCCATTCTTTCAATGCTATTGGGTATTAAGACAAAATTGGAGTAATATGGCATTATTAAGAACAAATTAGAAATTCATTTTTGTACAGAAGTCTACATTTCCCAATTATACATTTTCTGATCAAGAGGTAGATGAGAGGTTATGATTCTTTTGTGATATTAGTTTTTTAATGTTTGTACTAGGTATTTATCTTGATAGTAGTTTTTTACAGAGTATTGATCCTTTGTGATTGACACCAATTTCTTTTAATCCAATGCTCATACATCTATTTCAACTTTGGTTAGTATCTGGGGTTTTTTGTTCAGCTGTCATTTAATTAAAATATTTTATAACAGTTTAGTTACTTGTATTAATTTTCATCTCCTATTCAAAATCTCAAAATTGAAAGTATATAAAATGGTGTAAATTTCTCTCCTTTTTATCCTATTTCTCTTTCTCATTTATCCTCTCCTCTCCTTCTCATCCTATTTCTCTACTTATCTTTCCTCCATGTCATCCTATTTCTCTTTCTCTCCACCTCCCCTATTTCTCTTTCTCATTTATCCTCTCCTCTATTTCTCTTCTCATTCTCTTTCTTTTTCTCTCCTCCTTTTCTTATTTATTTCTCATATATCCTCTCCTCTCCTCCTTCTCATCCTATTTCTCTTTCTATTCTCCTACTATTAAGTGCATGCATATTCCATATGTGCATTAAATCATATATTTTTTAAATTTTATACTTTTATCACTTGTTAATGTTTCCAGTATAGCTTAAGCCACAATCGTTTTATCAGTAAATATTAACTCCTGGAAATTGATTTGCCTCCTGGAATGTTTAGTCACATTTATGGTGGACACCCTGTATATTATTGACATTACAATAATTTGGTGGTATTCTATATTGAAAGAGACTTATTTTCTAAATTTTTATTTTTATAAATACATTTTCAATCATAAATTTGATAATTATGCTTTTAGTTACCTTTGTATCGACCAGCAATTGATGAAAAAGAATTTGTGATAATAAAGAAGAAAACTACAAAATGGTTCGATAGTCTACCTATGTTTGATGGATTTCTTCAACCAGCTATTGAACAAATGATGGTAATATTATACTTTATGTCTATGGTTTTTGCCTTTGTTATTTTCTGTTGTATTCTTGCTGTATTCATTATCAAATTTTAATTATTAATCATAGTCTAATATTATCCAGCTTTTTTAATGTTTGTCCATATGTCATATTATACCAATCAAAAATTACACATCATGCTTTGAAGTAACAAAGGAAGAATGTAAACATCTAGATTTACCAATATTGAATTCCTAAAACTAATAACTGAAAAATACAGAACTTGAATGACTAAATACTTACTTTATGTCTTGGATATATAATGTATGTGCATATCATACAATTGTGGAACATTTCATTCATTCTTCCCATAAATAGTCCACAAAATATTCCCATGCTGTTCAAACCTGCCACTGCATTCATTGAAAGACAATACTGCTTACATCCCCAATGCCCTAGATGTTAGTTTCCTGATGTATAGAGTTAGAAGATTATTAATGTTCTTCCAGCAATTCAATATTCTGTTGGCAGTGATGAAACCTCATTTATTGCTTGTTCTGTGAATGTCGGATTTTAAACCATTTGCTTTCTATAATAGCTGAATTTATATTCCTTGATATATTGAATTGACATACACAAGTTATAAATTTAGTATGTATAAGAATACAACATGTTCCTTCTCATATTTTTCAAGCATTTGTGTCTAGCTTTTTATATTATTTTTAAGTCTTGTGCTTTCAATAATTATATTGTAAATAATTACGTTTAACAGTAATTCAATTGTATATTTTTCATTTTAGATTATACATGCTAAAATGAATGAATTTTATTACAACAACAAAGGTATGGTTTTATGCATCATTATATATCTTATCTTATATAATAATAATTATTTATTTAGAAAGCAAACTTTATTAAGTTGTATACATATTATGAAGATTACATTAAATGGTTAATTAAATTACTTTCAAGGAATCAAATGTAGTAAAATAAACTGGTCAAGGTTGATCCCTTAATATGAATGATTTATTGGCAGATAGTAGCGCGAAAAATTGAACTTAAATGGTAAAAAAAGAAATTTTGTATAATTGTTTTTTAAATTAGAAATTAAAAAACTCAAAAATACTTCATGTCATCAAGCCATGGTATTTGATCAGTTATTGTAGTGTATTTAAAAAGTTCTTAATAGACTCTTTAAATTTGTTTCTGTTTTTAGTAAGTTTTAAATCATTAGATAATTGATTCCAGCAGGTAGCTGCCTGTTCTGTAGTTTTGAAAGGAGACAGTTGTTTCAATGTTCAAATTATTTCTCAGTTCTCTACCATTATACATATGTATTTAGTCTGATATTGTTAGTAACAATGTTTCATTTCTTGATAAGATGGACGTAGTTGTGACATATACCTAAGCCGTATTATTAGCATACATTGATCAATTATTTTTACTTATTTGTGTAGTTCATTGGTTCTATAAAGATTTGCTTATTGAATAAAATAAGCTCCATTAGAATAATAATAATGGAATTTTATTCATTTTTGTAAAAATTCTATGAACAAAACCTGCAGAACAATAAAGGAATGTAAAACCATGAGTGAGTGGTATAAATGTGATAAGCGATGAATGAATTCAGTAGAATGATATAAATTCATGCACTACTATTACGCAATTTTGTTTGTATTTGGTATATTATAACATTGATTATGTAATTTATGTTCATTTCAAAATTTTTATCATGAATTGTTCATAATTAATTGTAGCAATCGGATGGCTCAGGGAGCAAGATAAAACAATGTTGTTGGTGAAAGTAGGATTTATATCCTGTTGCACCTTAGGACCCAGAGTAATGGCTTATAGAAGTAAGACCTTAATACATATTTACTTTTCTCGTAATGTTCAGAATTTTGATGTTATATCATATCAAATAAAGCCGCTCTTACCGATTTATTGGATATAACCTTATAATGATACATCTTTTACCAATGTATTTAGGAAATTGGTTCGTCAGAAATGTTTACACTGTGTTGGGATTTTCTACTGGCTCTCTGATTGTATTCCCTTATGAAACATGCGGCGTCTGGAGTGATTACATCTATCCCACTGCAGAAAGCAAAATTTTAGCGGCTTATATGAGCATTAAAGAAGCTTCAGATCAATCTAAAAGCAAAGATGAAGAAAAGAAAAAGTGATCTAAGTTGTTGATTGTGATATATTAGGAATACTTTTGTTATTATATTCGACTATTAAATTAGAAAGTGTTTCATCTTCTAGATACATTAGTGCCAAGAGATGTTTAAAAATTTGATCACATAATTCATTTTAGAATATAAAACCATTTTTGTTTTGTTTTAAAATTTATTCTATGCGAACAATATGTGAACCTCTTTAATTTATATAATTGACCTTTTTATTTGTAATAATATAATTTAGCGATATTTTCCAATGCAAGCGGCTGCATATCCGTCGTCGTTAAATACGGAGGATGCAAGTACTACAATAGAATAATATTTGTCGAAATATGAAAGTTAAAAGAACATCGTATTATCTTTTGTATCATATTAATAAGAATTTGCGACTATTTGTGCCTATAGATTTTTAAGGGTATTGAAATTGTGAGGTATAATAACCGTATGAATAAAAATGAATTATAAATTTTCTTGAAATACAGACTTTTATATTTAGTACAGACTATTCATAGCTACCATAGAGCCTGTTTATGCTTCACAATAAATATGAGGTTGCGTTTGATGGGTGTCAAAGTAACACATACTTTGGAATATCAGGTCGGGTGAATAAACACTATGGGCAGAAATTTAGAAGGAAACTTTGACTTCGTTTTTATTTCATCTTGGTGTTCACTACCAACGGCACGTAAGTAAGTATAAGCTTTATTTATGTATAATTGAAATATTTCTGACAAGCGCAGAAAGTTTACAAAGTTAAAGTGGTACTTATAAAAGATTAAAGTTTTGATTTATGTCAAATATCGTTACGAAATATCTAAAATGGAATTTTGAGTAATTCTCTAGTTAAACTTGAAACTCAGGTTTTATTCTATAATACGGGCGTGCTCTAGTTTTTGCTAAAAGTAATTCATAATATTTAATAAATTATAATTAGATAAGCATTTTCTACTTGTGTTTTACATTAGCTTATTAAACTGCTTAAAAGGACACCTTACTTGCTTTCAAATCACTTGCCAATTATGCATTTATATTGTGACGGTTGGTGGGTTTTAAAATATACATGCATATTCCTAAAATCTTGCATCTTCTCATTTAAATCGTCAAACGTGTAATTGACGAATAATTATAATTTTCGTTATAATTGATTGCCGAATTCATTTCCAATTCGTAATTGCGGTTCGGTTCTGAATAAAATTGTTTTTGGTTCTTTTATCACCTTGTAGTTTAACATTTATACTCTGATAAAAATAGTATGCATAAATCTTTAGATCCTTTTATTAAATTACTGGACTGTCCTAAAATCATTTTAGACATTAGCTTTATGGTTTTACTACTAAACTCATCTTTTAAAGTGTGCTATGGTATTATCTCTAAAATATCATCATTTTTATTCAATAGCTAGGAGTCAGTTTTAAATAAGTAATTTTACTCACTATAGTCAAATTTGTCTAATCCGGATTTCAAGGGACTCAACTAGTTTCACCAGATTAGAAAAAATCTGGATTATCCAAGATACAGAATGTAAAAATGTTTAACTGGACAAATTTTAAAAAACCTCCTTCAGAGCTAATCACCCTGTGTAGGTATACCTACTTATTTATTGGTACCTAGTGAGATAGAGCAGAGATAACAAGCGGCCTTCCCGCCTCTCCATCAGAACTAATGGAGAACAATCACAGTGCCTCATATAAATACAGGAATTCAGGTCAACTTGTACCCAAGTCAACATTGTATCTAATGTCTTTACTTCTCTGATGTTCTAGATTGGGTCCCGAGGAATAAAGTTGCTAAGATTGATCCTAACCCTAACCCTTTATTTTAGTTTTTTAGTGTACAAGTTCACCTAGTGTAAGGTTACTTAGGTATGAGTTGATCTGTTCCCAACTACAGCACCTACAATTTCTTATTTTATTACCTAAAATACCCAATTATGGCACTAAATATTATCTAGGGTCCAAATAATTTCACCAGCAATATGTTGTTAACCAGTTTTACAATCAGGTTTACAATTTTTAACCTGCAAATTATATTGAAGTATTCTTTATTCTAAAAAATTTTAAATGCTCTAAATATTTTCAAATATTTATGGACTATAACTTCAAAAGCTATGGAAGGTTTTATCTATTTTTAATGTAGGCCACTAGTTTTAGCTGACATAATTCTGTAATTAGCTAAAAGTTGATAACTGGTTGGACCAATTGTCTACCTATAGCAAAACATTATTAACTAATAAAAATTGCCAACTGGTTGCCAACAGCTTCATCATGTTAAGAGAATAATATAAATTATTACCTTCTAAAAATTAAATAATCATTATTTTCTAAGCCATAACTTTTGTAACATATTTGTTTAATTAAGATAATTAATTTATACTTTTAAGTTGATATATTTTATATTTCAGAAGAAAATGGAAAATATTTTTATTCTCATTAATGAAAGTTATTTCCTTCAACCCAGAAGTACTGCAAAAAGGCATATAGTCAAGTACTTATCAATTTTCATTATTTATTTATTTTTTAAATTTTCCACTATCAGACTGTGCAGTTTTGTTTTCTTTCCATAAATATACAAATATAGAAAATGTTAACTGTAACAAGATTAATACAGTAGAAGCCGCTTATTAAAATCAACATTTCGGTTATTAAAATCAATTCAACACATAGATTGCGATATTTACGTACCATATTACCTACAGAAA
>JAYJLU010031441.1:0-10039 GCA_036873645.1 Minona dolichovesicula | reverse complement strand
TTCGTCGTTATGACAATTTGAAATTCACCAATTTATAATGGTGGAGATAGGATTTTCTGTCACTTGGTAGGGAAATTCCGATATTCAAATACCTATCTAGTATCGAGAGTCTATGGTTATAACCACACATTATTTGTATAAATATAGTTGGTGTCGGTATACTACAGCTGATAAATCCCCAAAACTACGCCAATATAAAACCAATAATTTCAAATTAACAAATCTCCTCAAACGGTTTTAAAAAGAGCTGTTTTCTATTTTTTGATTCAGGAAAACTTTTTTAACCAGACGGGGTGTTTAGAATCGACGATTAAAAGTAGAGCGGGTCGTTCCAAAATAAGTTTTTAAGGTCCATAAGGTTTCATGCATGGATCCCTGAGTATGAATCTACCCCCCCCCCATGTTTATGGATTTCAAACTCTTGTTTTGAAAACAACCGATTAATTCATAGAGAAATCTTCTTACAATCCTAAGAAGGTTTATTTGCGTTTACCATTTTATCTTCACCCATGGATTTACAGATTCAATATATCAATGGAATAAAAACACTTTTCAAATTTGAATTTTATGCTAACACATTGACCTATTGGTGTCAAAACGAAATTTTGAAAATGATTTCAAAAACAAAATGTGAAGACGATGGAAAGAATAATTGTGCCTTTGAACTGTATAGTATACTCCCATTCCCATGCTTGAAGAACAGAGCACTAGAAAATGAAAACGCCCAAAACATAACAGCAAGTGCATCGAATTCTGAAGTAACAGACGCTAAAATGACAAATAAAATCACCAAATCAAATAATCCAAGCCAAAATAAAACCAAAATTGTTCGTGACGCTAAACCGATGAAAAACCTCAAAGCACAAAAAATACAGAAAGGTGCCAGATTATCAAGATCGAAATCTTTCACTCACAAAACAAATTCTGGACAATCTTCTTCAATCAGACGGCAATCATCACAGGCGAATATTAAAAAGAATATGACAAAACTATCAAAGAAATAGAATATGATATACAGAAGTCGGAAAAGGCACAACCTATATTTCAAATTTTAAACGAACAAGACGTTTTAAACTAATTTGAAGTTGTAATTGTATAGCTCTTTATTTTTCTCAATAGTAAAATATATTGGTTTTATTTAAATTAGCTTATCCTTGATACTGTTATTTGATTAATTGATATGGTAAATTATAGCAAATGAAAAACCATGAGTAGGTGGTTAACTCGTTGGTGAAATTATTCTCCATCGAATTGCTTCTATAATTTATAATGTAATACCTGAATTTCTAAAGCTTTGCTGATGAATATTTATAGAAAGGCCGCATTTGACGTAAATGATCTTGTCACATACTATGGACAAGTTTTATAAATTTAATTTACTCCATAAAATTATCATTAAACTATTGACTTTTTTATTATATGACGCAAATTATTTTGACTACATCAAATGTACTTTTATTATATATTTACCCTATATATTTTAGTAATATTTTTCGTTGGTAATCTGTAGAACGACATATATTTTGTAACTGTTATATTACTGCATTGGCGTAGGTGCCAGATTATCAAGATCGAAATCTTTCACTCACAAAACAAATTCTGGACAATCTTCTTCAATCAGACGGCAATCATCACAGGCGAATATTAAAAAGAATAGTATGACAAAAGCAACTTATTTTTATTTAGGTATTTATAAGCGAATACTTTTATTATATTTACCCTAGGATATGTTTGCGCAAATTGACTTCATTAGCATCATTAAAAGTACTGCGGTCCAAACCTAGACGATCATCTCCCAAAAATTTATATCAAAGCCGACATCATTTTACCTCCAACCTCAAATAAACTGAGAAGAACTATCCCATAATAATAATAATAATAATAATAATCTTATTAAGAATTAAATCGAAAACCCAAAGGTTTGAATGATTAACAAGTAATGTGATAGTAAAAATACATGATGAGCCAAAAATTATAGAATAGAAATAAAAATAAACAAACAAATAAACAGGCTGAGGATGGAAATGACTGTGTAATAAAAGTAGAAGTAAAACATAATGTGAAGAAAATATACCTAAGTCATGAATGATTAATATAGAGTGTGACACACATTAATAGTTCATATTAGCGAATGGGGAAAAACTATTAAGGAACAGATTTGTGTTATAATTAAAGTTAAACTGCAGTATTATGATCTAATGTTATTGTGGGTATCACATCTGAGGTTAGAGTTGCAGACATAGCCTAATTGGTGAAGGACTGCGGTTGGCCGGTGATCGATAGAATGTTTTACACTGGGCGGTTCTTCGGGCATGCATCGAGCTAGGCGATCCAGATGGGCAAGGGTCAGTGCTTGATTATAGCTGCTTTGAGGGTAGCAAATACAGAGAAGAAGAGATTGGTGTCATTTTTCATAAATACGAAAGAGAGAACTTCTTTAGACTGTATAGAACGGCTTAGGGAATAGAGAAAATAATAAAATAAATAAACCTGCCTTGAACAATTAACGTAATTTTATACTCACTTTATTATAGAATCTCACAGGCTTCCTAAATGTTCTTATATGTTTCTTTTATGTATCCTATTATATTTAAAGTTTATATTTAATTTACCTATAATTTGTTTTATTATTTTCTCCATCTCCTAAATTATATAGTCTGTACAGAAAGTTCGCTCTTTCGCACTTATAAAAAATGACATCAAGTTTCTACTCATCTCCGGTTTGGTGGGGTTACACCTATGGGTTACACATCCAAAGCTGATCGCAAGGACAGACTGGAGAATTTCCACACATCAACAAACAACAAATTTGAAGCCTTTCAAAATCGGATGAAGAGGATCATCGATCCGCTAAGTTCACAATCCTGGCCAACATTAAGGGCCAATTCATAAATTAAAGAACGACACATTTGTACGTATATACATACAATTTCATCGTTTGATCAAATTTTCCATTCACAAATTCCGTTCTTCCGCTTCGTTTTTTAGATTTTAACGGCGAATTCATAAATAAAATGCTTTACTTGTACTTTAGTTTAAAAACGCCGTATACGTACGAAATTATCGTTCTTTAATTTATGAATTGGCACTAAAATTACGTCGCTAATCAGCTGCTGCCTTGTGCTTGTATTCATTCGCCACACATAACGAAGATCATGGATTACACGGCCATCCCTCTCCTACCATGAGAAACCGAAGAATACGTCAGCCGGTCTCTGATCGAACTTCCCGTAGAGCAAACTCGTTTATCCCATATGCTAATACTCATTAGCCTATTCAATATACCAATTCTCCTTGTCCTTTTTAAGGGCAAATTTAAAATTTCATTTAAAATTTCTAATTATGTACTAATTAAAATTCTTCCTATTATGTTGAATTATGTGAACTATTATATCTCCTAGCATAGATTCTCAATATGCCTATGTTATTTTAATAAACACTAATAAATATTCTATTAATACTCTAATTCATGCAATACCTCAAAACTCAGGACGCATCGTCTAGCAGCCCCACAAATTTACACTACATTTTCAGTGTTATAATTATACCAAAACTCTTTTACCCATCGCAAGCATATGGTGGGGTTTCACAAACAAAAATGATCGCGAAAGACTCGAAGCCTTATATAAAGCGGCAAAAACATGTCGCTAGAGAAAACTGAGAGGATTTCCTTGATGGCGGAGACTCTAGACTATCGCTTGTCTACCTTAGTCGGAAATGAACAACACACACCTTATCCCGGGCTGCTACCACAGCAAAAGTTCACAAAATATACAAAATACAGTTTTTGGCACTCTACCTACTCAATCCAGGCTGCATCATCATATTATGACTGTATAGAAACATTCTTAGTAGAAATATTTATGAAATCAAATATGTACTTGTAAATCGTAATTTAATAATTCTACAGTCTGACAGTTTTATACAGAGACTTAGGTAAGCTACGTATATAAGCGCTTAAATAAAAGTTGAATATAGGACTTTTACTCAAAATGACACATATTATAGAGTCCCTGGTTTTATACAAATAAACATTATACTATTATTATACCCACCATAAATCTATTTATTCTAAATAAATCCGCATTTTTTGCAATCACTCCAACATAAGAAAGCTATAGAATAGAATAGAATAGAATAGAATAAACGTTTATTAAGAGTACGAAATGAAAATCTGTACAATTCATTAAACAAGGTTTTATGATGGAGTGATAAAAGAATTATTATTAATATTAATAATTAGTTATACTTTAATTATATAGAAATGATATCATGAATAATATACAAACATTATGCAATCATTATGGTATATACTGCATATAAAAAAGATTTAATGACATTTTTTCGTTAGAATGTAAGTTTCTTTTTAGAAAAAGGAGTTAAGTAAAAGTAATAATACAGAGCCAGTCAAGGCTGATATAAGCAGGTAAGATACAGGTATGACGAGGTCAATTCGGATCAGACTCACCCGAGACAACCACGGACAACGCTGTCCGCAGAAATAACGGGCTCAACGTACATAAAAATATGATTACTTAGTTACTTTAGTTGTAGGTATAGAAATGATTTCATGAATTTAGTACTATACCAACATTATGCAATCATTAAAAAGTATGTACCTTACTGTATAATTATAAGAAGATTTCAGGAGACTTTTTCGTTATATAGAATGCAAGTTTTTAGAAAAAATGAATTTAGTCTGTTATTGGATCTGGACCTTGAGGAACTCCAGAAGTTACATGAAGGTAATTGCTAGTTATTTACAGTAACCCTTTGTTGACGATTTGATAGATAATCCTTTAGAAGAATTATGAAACCTGTTGGGAGATTGGTTGTCATGAGAGAAATTACAAGATCATGGGAGGGGACACAGTCCAAAGGCTTTAGATAGCTCATAAGCAATAATAGAGGCCGCTATGGTTCCTGGAGAATCCAAAGAAGATGTGATGGTATCGCGATAAAGGTGCTATCAAATTTTCAACAAACAAATGATGTTTATAAATAAATATACCAACGCACCCAATTTTTAAAAGTAAACATTAACCAAGTAAGTATAGGCATTGTTCGACTGAAATCGATTTTTATTTTGCGACAGGTGTCGAATGTTTGTCTTTATCCACTTCATAAATTCACAGTTCTCACACTCGACTTAAGCTTAAGCTATTAGTAGTCGAGCTATAGGCTAATAGAAAACGAGAATTTCTATATCGGTATATGTATACTTCCTACCTTTCATTACAAAGCATTTTAGTTATATTAATGGCATATAAAATAGACGCTTTCTCTAAGCACAGTATTATGTATAGGCTATTGGTTTTAATTAATTTAAAAGCCCGATGCTGCGGTATCCCATTGTTAAAAATGTTACGGCCACTAATGGCTAATTAAGCCACACTTTGTGAATTTTTTTGAATATATGACATATTTCAACCGAAAATATATATTGCAAATAAAAAAATTGTAATTTTCACCCTAAAATTTATACTTACCATAGTCATTTTTTATTGTGCTTAACGTGCCAACGCATAAGCAATCTACACCGGGATAAAATTTATATTTTTTAAATAAATTTTAAATACCGTAGCATCGAGGTTATACGTAAAATACTATCATATATGGCAATTTTGGGTTAGGCCTACATATTTTTGTTCTTCCCCGATACCTACTGACTAATATTTTAATAACACTAGGTATATATGTATATGTTTTTAAATATTTATATTTAAATATTCTAACTATACATAAAATACTATGCCGTGTTACACATTATTCTAGCTGATAGTGAGAAAAGTATCATGCAGCGTATGTAGAGACTGTTTTATGCAAAATAATGTACAGCAACATTAAGTAAAAAACATTTCCCCGTTTCCAATTCAATCGGAATCCATAATCATTCTTCTTCAAACAAAATATTTTTTTTAAAATCATGACAACTTCATTGAGTTGAGTGAATTCAAAATAGGTAAGCTAAATTGATCAATGAATCCCACAGAGGATCGTTTTTCAGCGGGAATTTCCAACAGCTCAAATTGATAATCCGATGGATAGTTTTTATGAATAAATAATATTTGAGCAAAGCAAGTATTCTACTACATATCAATCTAAGTGCACGCCTATCTTAGGAAACTGGCATGAATTTCAGCTGAATTCTGATAGGCTCACAGCTACATTTATAGTCAAATAATAAAAAACAGCTGGTACTCTCAGAATAATCATTACTTTTATTGTAAATCTGTAAAGCATTAATACACATCCAAAAATCAATAGGGAACACGAAAATAAATAAAGCTATCGCAGTTCATAGTTGAGTAAGGAAACAGTTTAAACAAAAAATGATTGACATTGCAAAAATTGCACACAAAAGAATAAGCTTTCCAGAATGACTTCATTTTGTTTGAATTTAAATGAATTCTTTTAGTAAGGAAAGATCTACGGTAAACTTAAAGTAAATTAATGTGTGTATGTAAAGTACCTACATAATATGTATTTCCAAATACAACAAATTAAAATGAAATATGTATATAGATAAATTAGACTTTGGAATTAAAGTGTAGTGATAGTTTTTGATAATAAAAAATATATAATGAAGTCTGAACTACAATAATAATTAGTTAAAATTAATCCATTTCGAATTAGAAATCGAATACATAACTTTATCCTACTACTGTTAGAAAACTACATCAAATCATATCATTAGAAATGCACCGAAGAAAACAAACCAAACATTTCTAATTATACATAATACTGACGAGTGATAAATACTTTGCAGACGAACTATAAAATGCATAGAGACAGCTGATATAATATCAAATTCTATTTCATATTAGTGTTTAAATACACAGGCTGTGTTTCAACTATACGATTAGTGATGTAAACATTATTGTCTCGCTCACTTAATTATTAGCGAACCCCGTGTTTATATTTTCTATATGTACTTCACCTTCAACCTTCAATGTAATGCCTTATCATTACATTATTTCAGATAAAGAAAAATAAAGGAGTGAAGAATTGATCAGTAGGTTATATACCTAGACTGTAAAACGGGTATTGTCAGGAGCATCGAGATTAAAATCTCTATACTCCTCAATATAACTTATAACAATTTCACAATCAGATCATTGTAGCAGGCGTGTGTGATTTAGGTACATAATATCAAAAATCCTCAAATGTGTCATTAATAGAGAATAGAACGCTGCAAAGCGGCTTAAACATTTCAGAGAATTTCCGTAAAGAAAACTTGAAACTGCTGAATAATCAGATGCCTGTTTGAATTGTGAAGCTTCATATTAGAGATAAGGGGGAAGGAGATATGAATAGGAGGGGGGGATACGAATCGGCGGTAGGATCATATCAGGAATGATTTGAAAGAGGAATTTGATAAAAATTTGATGAGTGAATTGTGTACTATTATTAGATACACTAAAAATATTAGCAGCAAATACCGGTTACATATCAGAATCGATATTTTGAAATGTAGAGATAGTACATGGAAGCGATTATATAGATATATGGATTAATTACAACTCAGCAGAATAAATGGCTAAAATAGAATACGCAAAAACGTGTACCGTACGTAAATTTCTTAAATTTTACAACTAGAATAGATATTTTTGGAGAATTTAAATGGTGTTTGTTTATCCTCCACATTATATTCCGGTAAGGTTTCCCTGAAATTGTAATATTTTAAATAGTAGTTCTTTAAACAATATATACAGTACATAATATGTATAGATCTTCCTGTAGATCTTCTACAATTATACTTCGTTGATCTTTTTGATTTTCATAACAAATTTAGAGAAATC
The DNA here is from genome assembly GCA_036873645.1 of Minona dolichovesicula. Lineage (NCBI taxonomy): Eukaryota > Metazoa > Platyhelminthes > Proseriata > Monocelididae > Minona > Minona dolichovesicula. The sequence goes on along the minus strand of JAYJLU010031441.1, from coordinate 2,237 downwards.
CCTTAAATCCACACCTCTTTAAATTGAATGCTGCCTTCAGGCAGATAGTTTGATAAGCAGCCGTGAAAGTTCTTCCTCTTGCAGGGCAGAAATCTGCCCCGTTTAATAATACTCCAGTTAGTGTGGGAGTGCTTCTCACCCAAGGTCATCCAATGCTCGATGTGCTGCAGAATATCGTCGCCATATTGCACGCGCATATTCAGCGCCGGATTGGTGTACGCGTTCATCCAGACACCGTTGAATAAAAGACGCGTCGGTACACGGTACCCGCTTCGCCTATCGAGCATCATCCAGCCTTCACCCCACATTTCGATGCGCCAATTTTTTAAATACATCGAATAATAATTGCAATTCACAACCCCAGCCGCGGAACAACTTTTCATATCCTTCTTATATTTAGTCATATATTCAACACTCAGTGAATAGCCATTCTTTTTAAAAACTGGCATCAGTTTATCGATTTTGTCAGTGTGCAAAGATCGAAAGTCGATGTCTCCATCTCTCTCCCAGGGCAAAGTACTGTAAAACTTCATAGCACCCATCAAACTGCCTTCAATTAATTCGCAATCAATACTGTTATTTCTGCAAGTCTCCAGTAAAAATATCATCGCATTTGATAGATCCTGCAAACAGCAAAGAGGCACTATCTCACCACCTCTCTTACTGCACTTCATTGAGGCTTCTTCACAGGTGAACATAATGTCCTTATTATTAGGCAGAACAATGCGATTCAACTCCCACTTTTTTGCAATGTCTTGCCACATTCCGCGTGGTTCGTCATTCAAATCATTATAATCATTTGCAAACATTACATCCGGACAATCCATCGCGCCGATACGATCAGGCTGAAATAGTTGTAAAAAATAGTCCATGAATAATGCTCTGCCCTTTAACTGAGGCGTTAGCTTCTGCAGTAATGTGGTCTTTAATGACACAAAAGATGTTGACAAATAGTCGCAGTACATACACGAGTTGTAAGAAATATCGTAGCCGTCAACCAAGCGTAAAGTGTAATTCTTCATCGCAATCTGATAGCAACCACTCCACCAACGACCGTCTTCATATCGTTGGCCTCCTCCAACAGCTTCGATACCGGTACCAGAAATGATACGAATCAAGCGCTCAATATTTGATTGATTGTCAAAGGTGTACATATCCCGACCAATCAGAACATATTCATTTGATGCCTCTGAGATCAAGCTCTTCCAAGTTGCGCCATCGTCTGACACTTTGCTCTTCACAACCAACTTCTTAAAAGATGAAGAATGAGAGCTTAAAAGAGCACCGCAATCCTCTTGCCCGGTGATTCCTATTAGCGCTTCCATTTTACCATAAACATTATTGATACCTTCGATTACTTTACGAGCCACGGTACAGTTTGGAGATATGACAACAAAGCTTACAACAGAATCGAACTGCTTTTTATCACATTTCACATCGAAAAATCCTTTATTAAATAACGGATAATCACTATATTTGTATACTTCTGGACAAACATTACTCTTCTCAATACCTCTGGAATTATTGGGTGTTAAAGTTGGGTTGAAGTGTTCCCTGCTGAGTTTATCGCCCTCTTTCAGTAGAAGTTTCTCCAACAAAGAATAGGCTGAGTTTATCTCGATCATGGTTTTCCCGCTGCGTGAATAGCGGTGCGCAACGGCTAGATGCTTTTTTATCTTCACTAGCATAGCGTACTCCCTCTGAGCTAGACTATACTCAATATTACCGGCAAAGATCTTTGTTGTCAGAGGGCCCCATGACAAATAATCCATAAAAGTGAGGATGACAATACTTGTGAAGATGATGATCAAGAAACATTTCTAAAATATATCATTAAGAGCAAAAATTACAATGAAACAGATTTAATTTTGCTGACGATATTTATATTTAAGTTTTTACATTGAAACTGGTTGATTATTGAAGAATTTAAACAAACCAATTTTAACTTATCGCCCCTCCTATAATCTTTAATATTTTTTATAATTCGTATATCTTTTGAATGCGCTTAATGTAAATATTCTTGCAATGAGCGAATTATTAAAATCAGTAAATGAGTTTAGTTTAATTGGTAGTTTTACATGTGTATAATGGCAGAGATAGGAGTTTGTCAGCTGTGACATAACAAACAAAACCATCGATATATATACATTGCAATATGTTGCAGGTTTCAGCAAAAGGCGCAGCACTATAGACCACATATTTACCATCAACCAACTTGCTGAAAAATACATAGAAAT
>JAYJLU010031330.1:0-10041 GCA_036873645.1 Minona dolichovesicula | reverse complement strand
GCCGTGGTATAACAAAATCGATATACAAATATCTAGTATTGAGAGTCGGAACTCTATCTGATTCTTACTCTATGCTAAAAACTGCGTAGCCAGATGTATAAGCAAAAAATGAAAAAGTTACAAATATGGTGAGCATCATAACCATAGGCCACATTGTAAAGCCATAGAAGTGGAGGCATAGAAAGCAGGGAAGGCAGATTAGTAAGCGACATGCTAAAAGAGAAGCCAAAATATATTTAGATTTTGTTGGTATCAGGAGGGCGGTGATGTTGCCCAACTGGGCGTTTAAATTGAATGATAGGAATATCAGGACCTCGTTGTACAGCTTAAATGGAGCATCAGAGCGAAACATCATCGATGGATAAATAAATAATGTCAGTGTAAAATAGAATGCACATAGCAGTAAGTATGGGAGAGCCGGTTTCCAGTTGGTTGAGGTAGGAGGTGAAACTGTTGCGGTCTGTATATTCCTGCGATAGAAGTTGATGCAGTAAATTGGGAAGCCTGTGGCTAGAACTGCTGCAGTGATTACATAGTACATGGTGAATACAGTTTTGGTTGAGTAATCTGGTAAACAGCGAAGAATCACAATCAATAGAGAGTGGGTCGTGCCACTGACATTAATTCCAATTGTGTAGAATAGTATCTCATTGCCGCTGAATAATTGGGCATATTGTACATTCACCGCATCAAAAAGGGAGAGGAGGCAGCTCTCGAATGCACTGATGAGAAGGAGAGAGGTAAACAGCGCATACCCAGTGCAATTAAAATGGATAAGCAGTGCGAGAACCAGTTGACAGGAGATTGTCCCACCAATTGACAGAAGCCCAATGGAGAATTCAGCACCATTGCCTTGGAAGCGGGCCGATGCACACGCTTTATTAGTAGCTATAGAGGCTGCTTGATCGATGAAGTTGAATAGAGTTAGTGTTATTTATGGAGAGTGGGGGAGCTTCGCTGCATCCAAATAGGAAAATGAATTCATCAATGTGTTGAAGGAGAGCAGATAGTTGCGTCCCAGAAGAAGTAAACAGAGTGCGATAGTGATGCGCGCCATGAGTAAAATTGCAGGTTGTCACCGCATCTTACTTTAAATATGTTTGTGAGCAGTTTGCCATTGGGTGAGCGGTAAGCCAGTGAGATTGGGTGGCGGAGGGAAATTCCCATGAGTGCTATTATTAGTAGCAGAACTGGGTGCTGTGATCCTATTGACTGGTGAGGTTATTGGGGGTTCGTTCTCATTGGTTGTTTGGGGGTGATTTCCAGAGGAGAATTCCTATTTGGCCGTTCCAAATCTATTTATAGTATCCAAAGTGGATTGGGTGATCCTATTGGCTAGTGGGGTGGTTGATTCTCATTGGTTGATGGGGTGTTTTCCAATTGGAGGTTCCAAATCTGTTTATAGTAACACCTGTGAGTGAAACTTCCCCACATTCCATCATCACCTTCCTGATTTTAAAAATTCGTTCACTGAAAGAATATCTACATTAAGCACTTTTCAAAGACAGGAAGAATTATTAAAATGAATGAAGGCGGTTAGAGAGGCGACAGTTTGAAATTGATAGTTTTATAATGCTAGAGATAGGAATTTGTCAGTCGTAGTATAACAAAACCATCGATATGCATTTCAATATATTTATAATTCAAAACTCAGTGTAAGAATTGTTATTACTCTGTGGTAACATTAAGATTAAGGCCCGAAAGGATAACGCAGAAGAGTGGAACCAGTTGTACAGTCGTACTAAAAAATTGAATCCATTTAATAAATCTCTCTCTTATAGGCGTGTGGAAATTTCGACAGAAAAGAGAGCAAATATCATCGTTTTATTAGGATGAATGCATAGATTGCATTGGATATTTGGAAGAATGAAGATAATTCACTGGCTATTAGGATGAATGCATAGATTGCATTGGATATTTGGATGAATGAAGATAATTCATTGGCTATTAGGATGAATGCAGAGGTTGCATTGGATATTTGGAAGAATGAAGATAATTCACTGGCTATTAGGATGAATGCAGAGGTTGCATTGGATATTTAGATGAATGAAGAGTATCCATTGGATATTAGAATGAATGCAGAGATTGCATTGGATATTAGGATGAATGAAGAGTATCCATTGGATATTAGAATGAATGCAGAGATTGCATTGGATATTAGGATGGATGAAGAGTATCCATTGGATATTAGAATGAATGCAGAGATTGCATTGGATATTAGGATGAATGCAGAGATTGCATTGTGGTTGTGATAATCTGGGATGCCATCTCCGCAATTTAGTAGGACTGTTTATTAAGAATCATTACAGCACAAGAAAGATTGACAGATATTTAACTCATTAGAATGTTTTACACTGGAATCTCTGCTGATTCTGTAAAAGGATTCACTTTCTTTTTGATTACGTAATCAATTTTGTAAAGTGTAAATCACCAATGTTCTAAAATGTTTCTTTTACTAAATTACCAACATACAGCCAACAATACAATTACCAACATACAGTACAGTATGTACATACATACCTCAGCTTGTGTTTTCGATTGCCTTTCGCTACCGGCCAAGTCGACCATATTCAACTTGCCAACTCGAATGTGATTCTCTCCATCAATACCCAACTGAAAAGACCAGAATAGCCAATAAGCTCCTTAGTATGTTCATTTAATTAATACATATATCTGATGAACTATATCTACATAGGTATTTTGATTGAAGTCAAGATAACAAAACAATAAATTATTTTCTAAAGAAAAACAAACCAGGAGGGTTTTAAAAATGCAATGAAATATGCACACGCAGAGAAAAATAACGACATCTTCAAGTTAAATAAAAAACAATCATTCAATACTCTTCATTACTAAACTAATAGCAGTCACTGTTGCTCGTTAAATAACTTGCAAATAACAATAAGAAAGCAGCATTGACTCATGAGAAATTTAGCTACAGCACGATTGGTTGGTGAGACTTCCATCACTGGCACTTTTTTATGATTGGTTGTTAAGTAAGTCAATCTATTAGAAACTCTTGGCTCGAGAATACGATGTTGTACGAGGCTACCGTTGGATAAAATATGTGATATTTGACGAGGAATTCTATTGGCTTATGTACCCATTGATGTCGGAGTTTTTTTTTCTTTATTAAGATTGGTAATGACAAAATAATTTTGTAATAATTTCGTACTGGCAAATATATGCTGTCATTGATTCAATGTTTTCTGATTGGCTGCTGAATCCAGCCATCGTTATTTCATTTGATAAAATTTTAAGCCAATCAAAATGCCTTATTTTGCCAGTTGGTATGAAATTCATACGAGAAAAGGGGTAAATTATTGCGTTTGCCAAATCTAGAAAAGTAATAGAAACTCCGACATAAATGTATGTACCAACTAACGGTGCTTCGTAATTTGTAGAATATATGAATATACCGTAGGTATAATGTCTTATGACACTCCTATATTGAAAACACAGTGCGCCAAACAAACCTTACAGGTAGTAGCACGCGTGTTGTTGGCACATAAGCCAATAAATTTACTCGAGACAAAGCTCATTCGATCCAAAAGTAGCCTCGACCCATCAATAAGAAATTTTAATAGTAAATGGATCTTTCATCTTTCATTCTTCCTGCAAACACAGAGATCGGGAAGTTCTCTTCATTCATTTTTTTCTCTGTGGAGTCTATCTATCCATGCGGTACAGTTGAAAGCTCAATGTCAACACTGCAAACATTATTAGAATAGAACGATTCTCTCCAGCTAATTTCAAATTGCCGCTTCAAAAAGTCAATATTCGGTTAATTTGTTAGATATAGCCAGTCCAATGGCGACGAATTAAGGGAGTTTTACGGTATATAATATAGAAAGTGGTCATAAAACCTCATAAGAAGAAGGGGAATCTGAAAGATATTTCTGTATGATTCTCATTAATCTGTGAAAACATCTTCATAATCAGCAGAGAAGTTTAGAAGAATGGATATTTTGAAGTTATCGTGGTGGTGGTGGTGGTGGGGGGGGGGGGGGTAATTGCAGGGATAGAATTTTGAGCTCAAGGATACCTATATCATAAAACTATTTATATTTTTTTCAGAGGGGCATAAAAATCTAAAGTCTACTACTAAATACACCACAATATCTCTATGGTGACAGTCATCTTATTATTATTAAAACTAGGGAAATATATTTTTTAAAATCATGTTTCTTTCTTACACTTGCAGAGAGGATATTTATAAAAAAGTTAAAAAGAAAGAGAAGACAATACTAATATTTGCTTCGTTTTGATTTAAGATCTAAGCAGAATCTAATGGAATTGGTGACCTAACAAACCAGGGAGCAACTATTGTGATATCACTGTAATCAAACAAAGAAATTGAAATAAATGAATGTGTGAAAAAACATCCGTTACCTCATCTGATGCCACAGGTATCGACTAGAATGTGCCACATACATTAAACACCCAATCAAAAGCAAAGTATAAGATAATATATGGCCCAATGGATGATAAGGAAATTCATAATTATTATTATTAAATATAAAATTATCAATTATGTAAGATAGCATAATCTCTAAACGCTCTAAACAACGCTTTTCAGCATTTCATTCTCGAGAGTACAAAGTCGGAATTTGAACCCTCGATTGGTGGTGGAGCCTTCTAAACATTCGGTCAACGTTCTCTACTGTATCGCTGAATTTGAACCCTCGACCATCATCAATCCAGGGGTCGAGGGTTCAAATTCCGGCTTAGTATATACTCTCGGGAATGAAATGCTGAAAAGCGAAACACTTTTTGATACAGAAGATTATCATTCTAGTAACACAAACAAAAAACAATTCCGATTTCTGTGGTTAGAACACAGACACCACAAATATGCGCTTTTTATTTCATTGAGAGATACATGGATATCCGTGCTTGTACATGCTTGTCTATGCTTGTCATAGCTGAACCCTTTGGTCCGCCACGATAGTATCGATTGTTTTCTCTAGCCAATTATATCAGCAGAAATATACAAATATTAATTATGCCGTCAACCAATTGAGCTCTCGAAATTATTGGCAAACATAACTGATGTAAATTATTTTAGCATCTATATGCTAGAATGGTTCACATTTTAATTGAAAAATCCATTTATGTACAGTCGCCTTAGTATTCTTAAAGTTGACAATGAAACTTTTAATGTAGAATAACCATGAATAGCTGATAAATTATTTACAAGTGGAGATATTTTATTAGGTACAAATTTTACCTCACTGCATTCTATAGTCACTATGAAAATAGCGTGGGATCTGGAGCTATGCAAATTCATATTTGTAGCTCTAAAATCAAACAATTATTATAAAGATATTATTCCTGTATTTTTGATTAATTGATTATAATGAATGCATTAAAGAGAGAACTGTTTGAATCACCCGACAGATCGATTAGAGTTGCCAATATTCATCACTTTTTCTATTTCTTTAACACTTTTGGTTAGTACTGACGATAAATCCTGAATAAAAAAATCAATCACATTGTCATTAGATGTCATGACATATTATTATTGACTTCATAATTATTAAGAGATACATTTACCTTCACATAAACACCAGTATCAGGCTTTTCTTTGATCTCTAATGTTCTTTGTTGATCCTTATGAAGAAGATCACGAATATCTTCCTTGTAAATTTCAAGATAGCTCGCTCGAACAAGATATTGAGCATTTTTCGACTGTGAAATGTGATCAAATATATGCTCAAAAGAATTTGGAATAACACCCCGCAATTCCGGATCATCTTTCACTCCTGAAATACCAGATACGTAAACATTAAGAAATTACAATGGATTTTGTCGAACTCCATAAAATCATACGCAAAAAATAAAATGCGTTAATACCTTGCATAGTGAATGTTTTACCAGTCCCCGTCTGTCCATAAGCAAATATAGTTCCATTGAAGCCTTCTAAAACACTGCTAACAAGTTCTTGAAAAGTTTCTGAATACAGATCTTTCTGCTTGGAACTGAAGAAAAGAAATCGACACATTGTATTATAATAAGGTAAAAAAATGGTCTAGTACCTATAGCATAGTTTCTTCAACAATTTTAAACATACTTCCAATCATAGACAGCATCAAAGGTAAAATTTCTTGGTATTTCATCAGCACTAGGTTTTGGATTTCTAATTTCAATGCTTCCTTTGTTTGAATCAATTGTCAAACAGCTAAAATAGTTGTTAAGAGCCAGATTTATTAATGTAAATGTATCTAATAGAAATACCTAAGTTGTACATATTTTTTGACTGACGGACTGTGCTATGTTCAATGATTAGGCTTAATTTGAAGGTCTATTTCAGTCACATTGAATTGTTTAAAGAAATATATGTTTTCGATAAGGCATACTTTCTATGTCAATAGTTTTGCGCAATTTAGAAATAGAAAATGAAGTACTGAGGATAAATCCTGCATAAAACCAACCACATTTTTATTAATGTCATTGACATATTGGCTTCATAATTACTAATATTGAATTATTAAGAGATAAATTTACCTTCACTATACTCTAAAATAAACAAACTTTACATAGACGACACAAAGAGTTTGGAGACTCATGATAATTTTTGGGACTTGCAGCCAGATAAAGGAATCATTTAGAAAAGGAACAGATGACATGATTTCCATTGCAAAAATACTTATTAAAGAGAATCTAAGAATGAAGCATGTTGTAAAATATATAGACATTGAGACTGAGGATGCATTGCATATTTATTTGTCATTTTCATCTCTGTAATTTATCTAAAGAAGTTCCATAGGTAAATTCACAACATGTGCCATAATGACTCCTACTAGTAAGTAGTAAGGCCTATGCATATGACTGTGAAAGATGTTATGTAATTTGCTTTTTGGTATAGTCTCAACATTATGTAATTCAAAATTATTGGATGACACACTTATTTCATGATAAAATCAGGCATGTGATTTTGTAAAAATAAAAAATCTGTAGACAAACAGTAGCGAGCGAAGCGAGACAAAAAATTTTTTTGGTCCCAGGTTTTTAAAAAAATTCTCCGGATCTTTTTTAAAATCGATATATATATATATATATATTAATCCAGGCAGTATTGACTATTTCCTAGTTTACAAGGGTATCCAATAAAAAAATTCCTTTTTTTAAAAACAATATTGTTTTAACACCAAAATAAATGTTGACGATCAAGACAATGATAAATAACAATGATCTCGGTACAAATTTTATTTATTTATTTACATACTTTTATAAAATATTAATAACCCAACCATCCGCCCCCCCCCCATTTTTTATTACGCCATTTTCCTAGATTTAAAAATGACCCAAATTGTAAAAAATATCCGGAAAATGGAAGAATCACATGCCTGTAAAATGCTTTTAAATTTTTTAGGTCATTCTATCCTTTTGTCCAAAATTTATGTAAATATATTTGATTGATTATTTAAGAAATTCATACTATTTGTGACCATCAGCATTTTCCTTTTCTGACATAGGTCTACACCTGATGACTACTCTGACACATTCGGCACTGGATTTAGCTAATTTCGACTGAAAAAACAACAAAATACAAAACTTTGATAGAACTGATTCATATACATAGAATATAACCAATATAAATATATTTTGTAAAACTTACCATTTTTTGTATTAATAAGAATTAGTTATTTCTAAAATATAAATTTAATGCATATATATTTTAATACATCAATAAAGAAAAACATTTACTGTTTTCTTTTTTACATTGTGTATCTAAAAATACTTCTGATTTTTATCCCTATATAGTGATACTTTGTTCATTAGAAACTCAAAATCATGAAGGTGGAAGGAATGTTTATTGATTCTGTCATGTATCATGTCAAATGTTATGTTTATTGTTGGTAATGAACTATTATCTTAATCCTTTAGACAAAATCATTACAACATTTGATAATTTAAGTCCCACAAATCCAGAAATATTAGTTTGAGTTTCCTTTCTTACAGACAGAATATAAAATATATTGATTGATACTAAAAATTCAACTACAGTGGAACACTGCTTAATACATGCTAATACGATCCCTTGGAATTAGTAAATTATACGTATAAACCATGCCTACTTAATAACCGTTTTACTAAATGACAACAATTTTATGTTTTTTACAAGTTATACCTATTTTAGATTTAAAAAGCAACCTCTACAATTTTGTAAAATAGTCTATGTTTACAACAATATTTATTCTTTCCCAAACATATTCAATATTCAACATATCAAATAGTCTCAATTGATTTACACTTGTAAAATGTCAGAAATATAGGCTTGACATTTTGGAAAATCTTCTACCAGCTCTTTTAAGTGCTGCTGACTAGATCAAATTCTAATTTGACATACCTACATAATAACTGTGCTATATCCTATCTATTATCTATAGATTGGGACCATAAAAAGTATATTTAATATCCATTCTTCATATTAACCGTATGCGTAATTAATAAACAGATAATTATATAGGCAAAAGATATATATTTGGGACTTTGAAAAGTATATTTATTAACAGGGTCAACTTATTAAGTGAGCTCTACTGTATAAACTACCTGTTCCACCTAATATTTTTAAGGTCACCATTTGAAGATTTTACAAGAATGCAATAAAATTGAAAGTGAATCCTTATTTGAATCTCTGAATAGGCTTATGTCTGAAAATTTTAAGTTAGTCAGATACTAAGCATCATATTGTCATTCAATTCTATGTGTTTTAACTGTAATAGTAGATGACATATTAACTTGATATGTTTAGTGACAGTGGTTGTGCTCATTCAAAAAATAAACATGGTTGAATGCAGTTTATGTATATTAAAAGTATAGGTGTATGCAGGGCTATAGGAAAGTCTACTCAAAGGGGCATAAATATATATGTATGATGCTTTTAGAAAACATTTTTATTTATTAAGGGGGCACATTGGCACACAATGCAACCCCTTCCTATAGCCATGGTATGTCTTAATTTTATAAGGCTGCTCTATGAATAAATTGTTACATATAATTTTATTTTAAGTTATATCTTTTTATAGAAATAGAGAGATACAGGGTTCCTATGCTTTAGGTATCCAATATAATTGTCCAAGGCTAATTATATATTCATTAATATTAACTGTATTATTTAAATTAACAATGGAAAATTATGGGAAAATCTGATAATAATGACTAGTTGCCAGGCATTCATTCTTTTAAAATATCAAAATCATAAACATGTCATAAATGCCAGAGGTAAGAAAGGACTAAATTATTGATAGTAAATAAAAGGATAGTAGAAGTAATGCTTGTATTAAGTAGCATTAAGTTTTTATATTTAAAATTACACACAAATATTTAGTTTTTTTATTAAATCAAAGTGATTCATAAAGTTTACATTTGTACCAAATAAATGTATATTTATTGGAGGTAAAAGTTTTATAACTCCAATTACCTATTCTTGATTGTTCAAGCTCAAGATGTTGTTAAGAGTGATAATTTGAAACTGCCAATCATATTTCTTGACTAATAACAATGTTTTGTAAACTACCAGAGTGCACAAAATCAATTATATGATTCTTTGCTATCAGAGATCTTTCAATTAAGTTAATTATTACCAGAGTTTAATTATTAATGTAATTTATATATTAATAAAATTGGTTGGTTGGTTGGTCTAGTTGTCATATGGATGTATCAATATTAAATGTCAGAAAATCGGATGACAAACAAAGAAATTTTATTTGTTCTGAAAATAAATTAAATTGTTGGACAATTAAGTCAACTGTATCCCAATTTCCTGGTATCAACCATGGTAGACAGTAAAGTTGCATTTAGTTGAGAAGACATGCCTTGGAGATTTCAAGGTACTGTAGATTTTTAAATTTAACAACTCCAGAGATAATCCTTAATTTAGAAATCTCTGGGGATATGGGTACACAGAAACCCTTGACTTACTGTTTATATATACGTAGTTGTTATTTGACCGATCATTGGTTGAATAATTTTCCCACTATTTGACCGATAATAATTGATAATGTAGTTAAAATTACAGTATATATGTTTTATGTC
>JAYJLU010031219.1:0-10043 GCA_036873645.1 Minona dolichovesicula | reverse complement strand
CACAGTCAGTAGGACAATCATACATTTGTGTGAACAAAAATCCCAACACTGCAAAGAATAAGTTTACATATTTTTTCAGTGCTCTGGTTGATAGTGCATGTGTGGAGGATTGGATGCGCTCAATAATGAAGCATAGAACATCTACACAGCCACGATCCACAAATGAAATTGGTAATTTGCCCTCATAGCGTGCGGCATAAATCCAACAGTCGTTCATAGTCTGCGCCATCTAGCGCGGGTGCTAAACCGAATTTGTCAATCAACACACCAAGTGTGTAAATCAGAATTGCTCGCTTTGGTGTTTGGATCACTTCATTCACCACCACATCTTCTCGGCTGCTGTTGCCGGAGGCTTGTTCCATCCATCGGCAAATCTGTCCACCAGATGTGGGAGGCAGAGAGTTGAGAGCGGCTGCTTCCAAACTTAGAGTGCGTATAAGCGCAAAAAAAGCAAAGTGCCTGAAGTTTCACATATCTATGCATGTTCCAGGAAAGCATGATTTAGGGTTTGTTTTGGTGTATATAATAACATATTTGATATATTTTGAAATACAACCCAAATCATGGAATAAATAATATGAATGATTTAAAAAAGAAAAATGTTTCAGGTCAACAATTTGTTTATTGATAATCAATATTATCTGATAAGAGATCATATACAGAAGCACAGTTTATTAGCGATACATGCTTCTGCATTCATTGCTTCAATATCTGCCTCAGTATTTACCACCTTAATTCTGCAGATGAAATTGCTTGCCTCAGTATATATGTCTCTCAGCACACGCCTGCCTTATGTAGGAAATTCATCAGATTAGATTCACTGCCTCAGTATATCTCTCTCTCATCAGAAGCCTGCCTTATGTAGGCAATTCATCAGATTAGATTCACTGCCTCAGTATATTTCTATCACAGTAAATCTCTAACTTGAAATCACCCATGCGGCAGAGAACACGTTCTCTGCCGCATGACTGATTTTATATACAAGTTGTTGTTTTTTTGAGAATAATGATGATGGAAATTGAGAAAGATTAACTCACTTTTCTAATAAAGTTTTTCATAATCATTTTTATTTTTTAAAAATGTTCATACGGAAGAGAACGCCACCATTCTTCTATACATGAATGATTTGATTGTTTTAAAATTTTACACATATTTAGTTTTTGTTCAAAGTTTTGCCTTAGTGTGTCGATCACACCTCAGAAGCCACCACGAAAGCAGCCTCACCTTCAACAACAACAAAAAAACCATAAACCAAGCATACAACCACCACAAAACCGGCTAGCACGCAACCGCCTCGCTCAAACACCGTTCTGGCAAGCGGGCCTCCTACATGCGGCGCATTTAGCTCCATCTATCGATGAGGATGATGTTGCCACGTTAGATTGGTTGACAATTGTAAATAGTGATTTGTTGTTGCTGTTGTTAGAACATTGGTTAGCAATGATTCACATTATTGACACGTTTTTTCTAAATAAAGATTTATTATTCGCTATTTGCAGATGCTTTTTCATTGACTGGGATATAATATTTCTCAAATTTTTAAACTTTACTCCACAACATGATTGAAGAAGTTGTAGAACCAGTTAGTGCTAGTAAATAAACTTACATCATAAAATTAGTTAATCAAGTTGTTAAAACTTAAAGAATTGATAACAAGGATGAGCATACATTGTATTTATTCATCCTCCCACTCCTTAAAACGTTCACGTAGACATCTAATCTTCCGCACATCTCAGCTAATAGCTGAGAAATAGCTATACGATTGCGCAATAATCTTGTGAGAATCTTCAACAAAATAATTTTTTTATCATAGCCTAAGATATTTGTAGTGATATTGAAATATAAATGTATCAAAAACTGCCGTCATATGACGCTCTCGCCGTTCTTTGTATCATATATCAATTTTCTCGCTCTTCTACTAGTATATGGTGAGGAATCAGACATTAAACAAAGATTTTATAGTTTTACATGGTCCGCAGTTGGTCGGATTTGCTAAGTTGCAACTTGTGCACGTGCAGAGATGGGTTGAGGGTGAATATTTCTGGGAGCTTTCATGGGGTGGGATATGGGCAGAGTGGTGCCGCCCTAATTGGAAATTTGAATGGAAATAAAAAATCTGGCCGCCCCATAGATGCTATTGGTTTGTGGGGCAGTTGGGGAGTTCATTATCATTGGTTGGGTGAGAGGAAATTCGGAAAGGAATTCCCAAAGCTATGGGATGTTATTGGCTGTTGGGGTGGTTGAGTGAGTGGGAGATCGCACCTCTGATTGGAAGTGTCGGAGGAGGGAATTCCCAAAAGTGGCTCGGGTGATGCTTTTGGCTTTTGGGAGGTTTTAGGAGCGGTGCGGTATTTGTTGGGGTGGCGCTGGTCTGGTGGGGAATTCCCAAAACTGGGCCCTGGCGGTTGGGTGAGGCGGAGAGGCCTGTGGTTGGGTTTTGGAAGGGAATTCCCAAAAGTGAAGATGCTATTGGCTGCTGGAAAGTTTTAGGAAGTTCATTCTAATTGGTTGCAGGGGGTGTTTCCCCGAGGGGAATTCCCATTTGGTTTTTCCAAATCTATTTATAGTATCAAAGGTGGATTGGGTGATGCTATTGGCTGGTGGTGTGATGGGGGAGTTGGTTCTCATTGGTTAATGGGGGGGGTGTTTTCCCGAAAGGGAATTCCCATTTGGAGGTTCCAAATCTATTTATAGCATATTAAGTGAGTTGAGGATGTGCGTTTTGTATCATCAATTGATTGGTGCATTAGTGGTGAGAAGGACAAAAAATCAATCTTGTCCGGTTGTCATGCAGGACACTATTGCTTAGCAACAGAGTATAAATACTCAATAATTAATTTAAAAATATAACAAGTTTCTTTTAAAATTGAAGGTTGATAATGTTAGTTTATTTTATGTGAGGATTTGAAACGATCACTTCTATTGCCACCAACAGCTTAGCAATAGACAATATAACCAATAATTTTATAGAAAATATCTTTAATGAGAGGCGAGAGGCTTTAGCGAGAGGCGATCAATACTTCTCACCACTAATGCACCACTATTTACATAATTCTCAATGCACAGTTTAACTTTTCTAGCTACCGATTAAGTCAACTATTAATCGTATACAAATCGATTGAATGGTTTAGCACTCTATTTCTAAACATTTCTCGTCCGATTAAGGTTAACCTTTATCGGACGAACGCTCCAGAAGTGGAAAACGTTTTTGAAATGGCACCGAGAGTTTATTATTCAACATTTCCCTTAGCTTTTCTGGGTGGGTAATGTGTGACCTATTTTCAAACTAATTCCAAAAGGAAATGTAATTGGCCACCATGTCGTTTGTCCGGAAATCGCCATAGTTCGGACATTTTCGAAATTTTCGACTTTTTTTGTGTGCCAATTTTTTACAAATGAAATTTTTAGAAATAGTGCACCACATTATTATGCTAGGGTTCTATACTAACCAAAACAACCATTGAAAAAAATAAAAGTTTGTATGTTTAACGTGAATAGTGTCCAAAGTTGATGTTCCACTTCTGGAGCGTTCGTCCGATCAAGGGTTGTTTTATTCGTGAATTTTTATAAAACATTTTATATTCTTGATTGGAATTTCGTTCTCCTTCTAAAATACGTTTGTTCTAGTGAAGATCTAATAATTCCTCATGAAAAATTTTTTTATTTATAGATATGGCTGAAATATTGGCTAAAATGGCCAAAAAGATAGGGATTTGCATGTAAATCCATTATCACGACAAGAAGAATTTTTGTTATTTTTTATGATATAACAGTCATTCTTTTGCAGGAATGGGTTATATAAACGCTAAATAGAAATATCATATCATTATAAACATGATCTGGTTGGCATACAGGCCAAAATATACGATAATGGTGAATTTTGGCGAAATTGTTTACAATGATGGAACTAATATTTATCACTAATAATACTCTTCTATTATATTTATAATGGAACTAAATGTATTCCAAACTAATTTAGGCATTAATGACATAATGCCATGAAATTATTTCACAATGAAGGGGCGAGGGTTGATAAATTCATAACACCTAAAACCATCATAATCTAAACCCTGGTTTCAGACGGTGAACTTTACGTCATATTATACCTTAAATAATTCCTAAAATGCATTGCTCTAGCTGAAACTCGAGGAAATGATTGCGCTGACTGTGTGTTTTATGAACCATTGCTATACAGGGGCAATAAATGGATTATAATTTTGAGGATTGAAGATTCAAACTGAAAACCTATAAAATATATTAACATTTTCATAGCTATATTTTTATCAAACTTATTATATTTTTGTCACAAATTTTCACCAAAATGCCTAAAAGTGGTTTCTTACAAAATAAGATGTCTTATGCATGTCTTATATAGAGGTGTCTGTTCAGGATGACAAAGTTGATGAAGAGCATCCTAGTCGATGAGCCAGTTTTTGTTATTGATATTTTACAAGCATCATCCTCCTCGAGAAGCTGTCGACCGATGAATTCGAGCTACAAGAACTGTTCGAAGGAGTCGAGTGGCCGTTGACAGAGGTAAAACTTTTCAAGCGTCGTGATCGTGAAGATTTCGAGTAGCATTTTATCAAACAAGCGGTAGACATACTAGAATGACAACCGTGTGGTAAACATTGCAAGCAACTTTGAATCAGCCAGACCTTACAGCAATGTTCTAGGTTTTCCCCCATGAAACGACCTGATATCTTGCTGGGATGCTATCGACCCACTATATTGGGTAATAAATGGTGGTGGGCATTATGAGTGAATTCAATCAATGTGTCATTGGATCGTGGAGGGATCACCAGCAACTAAATCCTGGCGAAGTCATCAGCCCTTTTCTTCGCGAGATTTCAATGTGCATGATGAAGAAAACCTTCGCCAGACCCGTCAGAAGGGTCTGGTCCAGCTTTGGTCGGCATAAATAAGGTTTGATGGTATTGGACATTACCTGCTGAGTAGCAATATACAGCGTAGGTGGACATAATGCAACAAAAATATATAGTAATAATGTTTATATTGTCGCAATACTTTCGTATTAGATATATTGTATTTTGTAATTTATTATATTATTTACATAATTTACTTGCTCGCATACATCAGTAGGTATTGTTTTCATTCCAATGATTAAATGTTTGAAAAATAGTGAAATTTAGAGTGTTGGTAATTTATCAACCCTCGAAACCCCTTTATGTCGCCTCTTGCTGTGAAATAATTTCATGGCATTATGTCATTGATGCCTAATTAGTTTAGAATACATTTAGTTCCTTTATAAATATAATAGAAGCGTATTATTAGTGATAAATATCAGTTCCATCAATGTAAACAATTTCACCAAAATTCACCATTATCGTATATTTTGGTCAATTTAACCAATTGTATATTACTGACCAATTTTGGCCAACCAGATCATGTTTATAATGATATAATATTTCTATTTGGTGTTTATATAACCCATTCATGCAAAAAGAATGACTGTTATATCATAAAAAATAACAAAAATCTTCTTGTCGTGATAATGGATTTACATGCAAATCCCTATCTTTTTGCCCATTTTAGCCAATATTTCGGCCATATCTATAAATAAACAAAATTTTCATGAAGAATTATTAGATCTTCACTAGAACAAACGTATTTTAGAAGGAGAACGAAATTCCAATCGATTTGACAAAAATATAAAATGTTTTATAAAAATTTACGAAAAAACAACCCCTGATCGGACGAACGCTCCAGAAGTGGAACATATATCCACAGGCTATATACTAAACCGATTTTTTAAATTTTAACTTTATTTTCTCAAATCGACCCACCAATATGACAAGAATCACCCAAAAATATTTTAAATTCGTGTGGGTTCTATGAGCCGTCCGATTAAGGTTTTAAGAATATTAATTGTAGAAGTTTTAAATCAAACATAAGTTTCACTTGCATGTGATTTTCATATCCATGAAGGCAAGCGTATAACTTAATATTTTGTTATATAAATCGATAATTGATAACCAAAAAGAGTTAAAATTATTGTATCGCCCAAAAGGGTCCAACGGGAGAGGTAGCTCAATCTACAAAAGAGCTGAAATCGATCAGTTAGCTTATAAAAGAAATCAGAAATAATCTTTGTTGAACTAGCGAATGTTTATTTATAATTATGTATAAATGTATTAAATAATTAATTAATTTAGTAGCTTAAATCGACGTTTTTAAATAATTCAAATTTATTAAATTAATTAGGTAAGGTATACTCAATATTTCAAATACACAAAATATACTTGAGTTGAGTTGAGTACCAGTACCTACTTAGTAAAAATTCATTCTTTCTTTTCTTGATACTTTGGATACTTTGAACTTACGGTTTGGAAACATTAGAAAAAGTTAAATCAAATATTAAACACTATATTTTCTCATTCAAACCGTGGCCACTTTTGGCCACCCTTTTCAGAGTTAAAATCTCATTGAAATCTCAATCAGATATAATTGTTTATTTCTTCTATTTGATTAACAAACTTTATATACTTACTATATTCTTCAGAAAATAAAATATGCAACTACTGATTTATGAATATTTAAATTAAGTAATTAGATAGATCCCTACAGTTTGAAAACATCAGAAAACAATTTAATGAAGTATTTAAAAAAACATTTGTTAGATCAATAAAGATTATTTCTGATAACATTTAATCTAACTGATCTATTTCTGTTTTTTTGTGGATTGAGATAACTCTTCTTTTGACCTTTTTTGGGCAATAAAGTATTATACTGTATAATAATTTATATAAAATAGAATAGTGTTTCATATCGATGTATCTCATTCATGCTTTGTTCATTGTTCATTGTTCATTATATGTATTTCCTTTTTCTTGTAATTCTATGTTTAAGTTTCTCATTCAAAAAGAATTTATATTATCTGTATAATATGTAGATTGGGCTATAAAAGTTGAACAGAATGGGTCTATCCTAAGTTGTCCATAAAGTTTGGAATCCTGGATAACATTAGCATTGTTTCCTTGTTATACAATTGTAACCTACTAGATTCAAAAGTAAAAATTTATAAATGTTTGTGATTATTAAAAGGGAGATACCATTTCATCTATTTTTTCACACTTAGAAATTTCTTTATAGTTCCGTCTGTGACAATTCTTTTATCGTTTTGTATGTATACATATTTCACTTTTCTAATTTGTCATAATTTTGGAATAAAGTTCCTAATTTTGTTTATTCAATACAAATTCTCCTTTGTTACCCTACAAATTCAAACCATTTGTTGTCCATGATCAAAAGAAGTATGTAATTTTATTTAAAATTTCACTTACATTTGCTGGATGATTTATGATAAGGCTGGCATGTCCTTGACCTTGATTCACAAACAACTGGAAAATGTTGATAATGAGCCACATTTGCCATCACCATTTGATCTTCGTATTTATAAATGACAACAGAATCTTCTAAACCATTAAAATCTCTAGGATAACCAGGTCCCCACCATCTAAAGATAAACAATAAATCCTGGATAATTATCTCTCCACAATGAAATAAAAAGTTCAACCTCAGGACGCCCAGTATTTCTACCGAGAGTTCCCATTTCGGGTCAATTAACACTAGAACGACAAAGGCGGTCAAAATGATAGTAAGCGGGTATAAAAGTACAATTTGTGACTGAAATATGAATCAGAATTATTATTATCAAGCGTTTATTCAAATGAAGAGTAAATAAATATATATGTACAAAGAGATGACTGACCGAAATGGGAAACTGGTACAGTTAATATAATAGATAAAGTAAATTTATTAAAAGTATATAAGTACGTATATGAATTTTAAAACACTATATGTCTATATGTCTTTTTCTAACTTTATACAAGTATTATAAATCTGTTTACATTTTCAATTTATGTCGTTTACTTTCTCCAAATTTCATCATTATACCTGGAACGCCAGATGACCACTGGTTATTAAAATGCTGTGAGTCAAAGGAATTATAGAATCATAATATAAATATTATAGTAGATATCTATTACTGACAGCCTACAGCTTACTCTCTCCTACATAATATGTATACAGACATACTCACCTTCCTCACAAATAATCGACAGCCACTATGTAATGTATAGTATAGTTGATATCGATCGCTGACAGCAATGCACACATACAAACCCTTCTACAAATAATCTCAGTTGAAACAGCCACTCATAATAGAGCTGAGAGCGCAGGCTTTAGTTTATATGTACAGGCAATCATTTTGCCAATGTAAGTTTCAGATAAACATCTTACTTTAGCTCATACATTTCCCGTCTATATTTAAAACTCGATAATGTGTGATATCGAAGAAACTTTAGGTATGTATCTCAAATTTTCTTTTCATTTTTTTTGTATAATAAATTATCATGAATTCAAAGGCCAGACCACGACGCTATACAATCATTAAAACACTCGAACGCATCAATGAATTATGAGAGAACAGTTCAGGCATGAATCATCTATGAGCGATTCTGCAGAGCAAAATGCAGTAGAGGAAAATGAATTTGATCACAGTAATTTTGATGATATTGTAACAATTTTAGTAAAGAAGAAGAAATACTTCCTCTTCAAGAACGGATTCAAGTTCAAGGTATTCAGCAAGATGCTATTTCCATTCCGGAACAACCACAAAATGGCTTTTCGATTGCCAAGGATGGAACTCGATAGGAAAAAATTGAAAGTGTACAAGCTGCAGGACGACTGCAAAAGTAAAACATCTTCAGGTGTCAAACAGGACCAACAGCATTAGCTAATAGATTCATAAACAAGGATTCTACCTATTCTGCATTGAACCTGCTGATTGACGAGAGAATGCTGAGGCATATTGTAAAATGTACTGAACAAGTAGGCAAACGAGTTCTTGGTGATTGGATAATGTCTGTGAATGAGCTGGAAATATTAATTTCGCTTTGCTACATTCGAGGTGGCCTTGGGTGCAAAAATACCCCCCTTCTCAAAAATGGGATATTCAAAGATTCAATATCTCGTTCAAAATTTCAACAAATTCTACGATTTATCCGGTTTGATATCAAAAGTGAACGAAGAGACCGATTGCAGACAGATAAATTTGAGCTTGTAAATTGTAAAAAAAAAAATTGTAAGAAAGTTTATATTTCCAGATTGGAAACTAACCGTTGATGAACAATTGTTTCAGACGAAACCCCGCTGCCGATTTACGCAATATATGGCTCAAATGCCTGACAAATTCGGGATCAAATTTTGGCTTTTGGCTGAAGTGGGAAGCAAGTACTTGTGCAACGGAATGCCATATCTTGGGAAAGACGAATCTCGATCACAAGATAAGGCGCTTTCTAACCACGTTGTTCTCACCTAGATGAAAGGATTCGAAAATAAAGGCGATAACATGACATGCAATAACTTCTTTACGTTGCTAACACTTTCCTCAAAACTGAAGGAACGGAGTACTAGTCTTTTCTTGAACCATTCGCCAAAACCGACTTGAACTACCTCCTCCAAAGTATGAAAACTGATTCAGGAATCGTCGTCACTGCCTATAAACCTAAACCGTCAAAGAGTGTTGTTCTAATTAGTTCCCTTCATTCAAGTGTTGCATTTTCAAACGACGAGAAACGTAAACCAGATATCGTTTTGGACTATAATGCAACCAAATATCAGATGGCCAGACTGATTCATCAAAATCGGGGAGTGGGCAATGGCCATTGGCAGTATTTTTCAACGTGCTGGAGTTAGTTAATGAATGGGTTTTATTCAGACAAGTAACCGCCTCTACAATATGCATGTCGTCGGGTTTTATACTTTCATTTATTGATACTACTGCTCGTGTTACATCTATTCCGCAAACAATCGTTGGTGTTAATTCAAATCGTCTTCCAAAGCGTAAACAGCTCCGAAGCTGCTGTAATAAAACAAGCATTACATCGTCGTTCGCGCAAACAAATGTCCGAAGTCGATCTACCTCTCAGAATGAAAATGTCTGATGTCATTTTACTCTACTTTTCAGTAGAGCCAAAAAACTTATTTTCTAATGCTATATACAGTTTATGGAGTTGAAA
>JAYJLU010031108.1:0-10044 GCA_036873645.1 Minona dolichovesicula | reverse complement strand
GTTTTCATTCGAACAATTTGATCTTTTTTCAGAAAACCCCTAAAATATTGAGCGTATAAATAGAATGTGAAAGACGATTCAAACGATAACCTACATTAGTCTTCTATTTGAACGTTATATATCTGAAGAACAGAAAAAACAAATAGTTTACGATATCAAAAACATCTGACGTCCCACACTACATATAGGATAATCATAAAAAACATGCGCATTACAATACATGTTAGACATTTACGACGAATAAAGCTAAATACCTTTGATATTCATACATTTCATCGCAGAAATAATATTCTAAAAATTCTTCTGAAGGTATTTGAATTCCATCATTTTTGCCTTTACATCGATTCATACGTAAAATTATGTGTATAATAGATAATAACATTTTAAGCGCAATAGATAATGAAACAACAACTCAAGAAAGAGAAACATCCAAAATAAAGCATAAATATGGTCAAAAGACAAAGTGTGTGTGGGTTAGAAAGAAAGGCACATATAAAATTTGTATTTTAGGTAAATATAATAAACCTTAAGTAGAATAAGCATATATGCTCTATCATCAGTTTTAGAATACAAAATACGTGGGTTCGCCCTACAGAACGCTCTGCATTCAAAAGTAAGCCAAAAATTTAATACTGGCATTCACATCGGCGTATAAACTTGAACAAAGACCCACCTGCTCAAATAAAAGTATGGCATTATAAATTCTTAAAAGCTCTAATCAGGTTTAACTAACAATATGTGTGATTATATTGGTATTGTAAAACAAAGAAGGCTCTTGTATAAGGGTTTGCCCTGTTAATTTTACTGTATCCTTTTTTAGATTATATGATAAATAACGTTAACTTTTTGCGATTATTAGGTCAATTAATCTGGTTTTCAGGTATAACAACCTTCCTAGATATATTAAAAACGCTCATTTTACAAATATATCATCATCACTTTTAATAAACGTTTGATGATCACGGGGACGAATAAAAGTAACCTTGAAAATGTTATATCGTATTCGTTAATCAAAGTTGATAAACTGATATTTAAAATACAAAAGTAATTTGAATTTCGAAAGAATTGAATTTATCAGAGTTATAATACTAAAAATAATAAAACCCACTGGCAACATCCTTAAGAAAGACATATTTTGAATTGGAATTTGGTTGAAACGGTTTTACTCTAATCCTATTGCGTTTCATGCAGCGACGACGAACACAATCAAGAAAACCTTTGAAGATGAACGAACAGTTTTATGATAGCATATAAATCCTCTTCAGTAGCAAAATAAAAGATGGGTTTTCCTTTTTTGAATTTGATTTAACAAAGTATAATATTTTTACCGTTTAATTTGTGGTATATTCGAATTTATTCAGATTGCGGTGATCGAACATCCCCAAGAATGATGCTTCATGCTTAGAAAATATAGATTCCTTTCAAAAATCGGACCCCGTTGCTTCTTGAAACTCCAGATCCGTTTTCCGAAATCATTACTTTCTCAAAATCTTTAGATTCGACGTTGGAACTATCGAAAACAGCCCGTTTCAATTTCTTTCCTCCTTATCCAAGAACATTCTCAGTTGTATTTGATATTTGTAATGAATTCGATGAAACGACAGAGATTAGATTTGGCTATTTAATAATCTTTTCTGTCATTCGCTCCGAAATTTCATTTTTGTTTTTAAAGGTATTTTCCTCGAAAATGTTTTGCGATCTAAACTTAAACGTATGCCATTTGGTGAGTAGTTATAGTTTGGACATAAAATGATTCCAGGCAGTTTTTATTTTCATAGTTATAGGTTTCTCGTGAATTGGTTTGATATTTATAATTTTCGAAGCAGTTTTAATCAAAATGCTTGAGAATTCGAAATCTAACTTGCCATCATTGGCCAATGGGTATTATTGAAATATTAGACGTTTTCGTAAGTTATTAGAAATCTTTTCTTCTCTAGTAATATATCGAGAATTCTTTTATTACAGACCCGTGAACGCGGAGAATCTTATCGAATGGTTTCTCGTTCTTTCTGTTGTTCCCCTATCTTTTTCGAAACAAAGGTTACACCTTCTGATGGTGATTTTGCTGGTGCAGTTGGTCGTGCATTGGTTTCGACGATTGATAAAATGTACGTTTAGGTTTGAAAGATATGAGAATATTTGTTTAACGATTATTAACATGTTACAGTAATTGTACGACCTGAATTCTACTTTTACAGGTTTAAATTTATGCAATTTTCACGGATTGAAGTACAATAGAAGATGTTCAATTTGATCTTTAACTTTGGATAGTTGAATCGATAAGACATAGTTCAATTTTTGAGTTTATAAACAAATTAGTGCGTTTTTTATTTTACGATGTAAATTATATGTGTGAATTATATGTATTTGACTATATGGAGTATTCTTCCACATATATACCATTCTAGGTTGTATGCGAGCCTCGTGTGGATGAGGTTGTGTCTTCTATTACTGTGTTAGGTTGTGGCTATATGTGTTATGAAGGAATGACGACAAGTGGTTTTAGTTTTCATGGTCTGCATCGTTAAATTAGTTCTTCATAGTCAAATAAATAGTTCTTGTTTTTTGGGTGATTAGTTCTTGACGTTGGAAGCGTAACACTGATTTACTATGTTGAGTTTATACCACACATTGGTTGTTTTAGTGTTTATGGTCTACATCTTTCAATTTGCTCTTTTTAGTCAAGTAAATGGTTCTTGGTTTTTGGGTGATTAGGGATTCTATATAAGTTTATTAGGCGATGGCGATTGTGATCAATTGAGTAAATATCTTTTGTTTGTTAGTCACAAATTAAATCATGGCGTACTGCCGTCTAAATATTCGACAAAATCGCCAAGGCGGTTTTTAGAAATGGAACTTTCTCGAAAAATTCGACGCGGTGGTCCAAACTTTGATAAGTTTTTATTATAAATATGATTCTTGGATTTAATCGATGCTTTATCTTTAAATATATCATTTGAATAGAATATTGTCTATTTTTAGGCTGCGCTCAATGCTGGGAAAGAGTTATTTATTTTGTTCCTTTTTCTGCGATGTCAGGTTTGCTTCTTGGTATTTATATTGTTTGTACGATTCAAAGTTAAACCTTGAATGAACGGTGTTCAATTACATGAAATTATCTGTTTGAGAACTTTGTCCATTGATAGTTGCTGTGGAGGTTCGCAAAGTAGTTAAACTAGGGTTTTGTACCTTTCATCTTTGTTAAACTTATATGATATTTTTATATAATTTTCCCATAATAGTACAAATATTGGTAAATATACACTTGAGCAATTACGTTTGTTTCCGATGTATTGTGTTTCTCAGATTCTACAATTGTCCCGAGTGGTTGCCAGTAGATTCCTTTTGCACGGATTTTTGAGGATATATCTCAAAACGAGTTAAAAATGAAAACGAAAATAGCTTTTGGCCCACACAATAAACTGGTTTGTTAGGTATCACTAATGTCAAAATATAACATTTTTGCCTAATTTTAGATTTTATGGTTTTTCTAATGATCTCGTAATGACTTTATTTATTTCTATCTAATAATCTGAAAAAGTTTGGTAAAAACCTCCTAATATAATATAATACCCTAAATTTATATAAGCGACTTTATCTTAACTATGTTCAGGACTTCGCTTATAAGTTTTTTAATTTTCAATTTCAATTGTTTGTCTCAGCGTTGAAATTACATTTTGAGAATCTTTTTTACAAATGAAATTTTCATGATAACTTTGGAAATTATGTGGAATTTTTGTAAGAGGAAAAACCTTCACATACACATCCTTTGAAACGAGTGATACCTCTTGTTCGATGATATGTGGAGATTTACTATTAGTATGTTTCACGAGCCCAATATAAGCACTCTTGTTGTTGAGATTGCACCAAGTAAATTATCCGCATTTGACCGTTTTAGCATTATATTATTTTTGTTTTCTAACACTCTTAAGAGCGTTTCTTTCGAAATTTCATGTTTTCATATCAAATATACGGATATATCCGACATCCTAGTTATAGTAAATATCAGTAAATATTCGAGATAGCTAGAGGGAAGCTGTCGGAGAGTGCTGTTTTGAATTTTGGATATATATTTAATTTGTCCAATGAGGTATGTGTGTTTTGTATCTGAAATGTTCGCAATTCTTCCTGATCTTTTTATTTCATTTTTTAAAATTCCATTTGTTTCTGTATTCAGCTCCCTATTGATGAGCTTGCCTCTCATTTGTTCCGTTCCCCTGGCGTTCGCGAGCTTGTTTTATCGATAAAGACTTCCATTGACGTTAATAAAGAAGTGGTTTGGGGATATTCTCCAAATACTCCTCTAAAAAATTTGATTTTTCTTCCAAAATTTGTAAGTATTCCTAGAGTTTGTAAAAAAATTCCGGAAAATAATATCTTCGCCAAAAATAATTCAGGGAATGCCAATTTAGTAATTCCTAATTCATGAAACGACTGAATACACAGTTTTAAAGTACTGTTATTTTGTTTGGTGTTCAGTTTGCGCATGGAATAATATACGGAAATAACACAATTTATACACTTTCTGAACGCAATATACAAGGATCCTACCGCCTAAATAGGGTGCAGAAACAATATTTCAGAATGTCCATGATACTAAGTTCCAAACAGGATATATTGTTGTAATAATTGTTTGTATATTTACAACAAACCAAAAGTTGTGATAAATAAACCGTTCTGTAGGATTCTTAACACCTAAACCTCCATTCATCAAGATTTTATCGGATTCACACCGTATTTAGGTTCATCAATATAAGAACACCCGGAAATGTGCTGCGACCTCAAAAAGTAACTCTGGAATTTGATATCAATCTGTTTAAGATAAATTAGGAGCCCAATAAATTTTGTCGAAACAGTGAAAGATTATTTATTCCTCTGAAGATTTTCTGCTATTTTAGATTCAGAATTATAAACTCTTCAGTTTATGCATTTCATAGTTCTGCGCTATTTCTATTACAATAAACATTTTGATTTTGGAATAAATTAAATAATGTTTTTTCATAAATGAAAATTATCCAATATGAAACACTTAATGAAGTAAAAAGGTAATTTCAATACCAATGATTAGTCGTCGACCATCTATTGACATAGTGGTGAATCTTTCGTTTAAGAAGCCCGAGATAGAATAAGCGTTTTCGCAAAATGGCTTGTTATCGCATTCAAAAACTGAAGAGATGTGTCAGTAACATTAAAGATAGCGGTACACCGTTTTTACATGTTCTAAGTTTTGACAATTTTTATAAATGTGACTTGACATTCGTGAAAACCTGAATATTATTAATGTTCGAAATATATCGCTGTATAAAATATTTTCGATGGTCTAGTTTGTAGTTTTCATGTCAAACGCCACTATTTCGAAGTTATGAACGTCGATATATAAATGTCAATTGATGAGAATATTCAGAAATTTGATTTTTGGTTTTATAAATTCGAATTATTTTGTGTTGTTAGCTTAAGTGGGCTATAACACATCCAAACGTTAAAGATAGCACAATTGTCCAAAGTGTTAGACTAAGATGATTGTCTTCAAGTGCGAATCGTGATAAAATAAAGCAAGCGAATACGTAAGTTTTTTATCAAAACACGGAAATTTAACTACAGATATCGGGAACTACAAAAGTTATGTCTTAAAAAATTATACCTGAAATGCATTATTGCTAAAAGTCGGTGAAGGACTAGCCCATAACAATGTTAGTAATCAATATGTCATTTATAGTACCTAAATTAAATGGAGCGACAGTAAATACCAGTATGTTTTCTTTTGTTAGTATATTCATTTGTTTTATTGCTACGATACTAATCACCGTATTGTCAGTAGAGATACTACTATGCATAAACCTTGTGTGTTACAACTCCTGTCATGTTCCGTTACGGGGGGTTGCTATCAGCAGGTCCTTTGACAGTTATTATTTTCTGGTAGCATACCCCTTTTTTCTAAGGTCCTGAACGTTATATACTTTTTGGTTGTTGGATCTTAATGTTTTATCTGTACAATTCCCTCTCTGTTCTAGAATACTTGGGTCAGACGTTTTATCTGTACAACTCGTTTATTAAATTTAAAAAGACAAGATTGTAACATCTATCGAGATTATATTTATCTTCCGCTTGAACCCATAAATCAAGCAAACAACCTGTAAAGAGTAATTTCAATTTGAAGTGAAAGAAACACTATATCATGAGTATGTTTGCCAAAACAGAGAAAACGAAGAAACCATCAAACTACATCTTATTTATTCTTGCCTCCAAGGTTTTCCACGTTTCAACCAATAAATGTAATCACAGCAAAGTGCAAAATCAAATTACAAAATATAAAATCAGCGAAAGCGCGTTCCTCTGTTAATCCACCAAAATTGGATCGCCCAGCAACTTGTAACCGAAGACACACTGCTCAAAATAAATCAAACAGCGCTTTTAGAATGGATGTATCCATCCAGGATAAACAACAAAATATATCGAATCATAATTTTGTGGGTTAAATCTCAGGGGATACAAAATATTTAAGGATTCCTGTCCGCGGAAAATGTAATTAAAATATATCCGTTTCTAAGATATTTTGCGAATTATACAAATATTATTAAATTAAACATAATATTATCAATATATAGCAAACCTGCAAGACAAAACGAGGAAATACATGAAATAAATGCGGCGAGAAATGAATTAAAAGGATACGCAGTCTTGATCGCAACAGGATACAAAAATGTCAACACCCCGGTTGCAAAAATACTCAATACATATACATCGATAAACTTCAACTAAACACAATAATATATCAAAACATATTACCAAGAGTGTATCATAATATCAGATGGTTACTTTCATGTCAATTGTACAAAACGTCATTCCTGAAATCGTCATGGATACTGCTTGTCGTATTAAAACCAGGATAAATATTTCCGAACCTTCTCATTTCATCACAGTTCAAGAAACACACAAAATTTAAAGAGAATAAACTAAGATTACCCTTATTCAAAATATCACATAAAATAAATCATATTCCAATTAAATAGCAAATAATTCAACGTTAAGCTAATGTGCCAAAGAATAATGGAATGTGCCAAATCCGCTAACTAACAACTCAAATCCATATACAAATCAAAATCTGGCTCTAATCATTGATTTCCGTATCAATCTCTCTTCTTATCGCTTTGAAAATTAGCATACTCAAAATACCTCTATTGATACCAATTGATCTACACAAATTGACTTCTTTATAATACGTACAAAACATATGAATTTTTAGGTTTCAGACAGTTCTAATGCAGTCTATCACATACAATGTTTTATCCCATTTATGAACACCATTCACACGATCGCATGATATCCAGATTTGATCAACTGATTCGGTGTTAAAACTTAGAATTCATACAAACAAATACTGATTAAATTAACGAAATGGATACTTCCCATTTCGGACTTGCAATAAAATACAATTATAGTACAATATGTGCCATGTATATGCTTTAAATCCTGCCCGTGTAATATGTATGGTTTATTGTAATTTACTCCAACTCTTAAATACGAGGAAACGGGAAAATATAAAGGTGATGTTGTGGGAACAACTTTTTTGATAAATCGATCTACACGCATGTGGGGGTTCAAAAACAACCGTAATTTGTCTTGTGATACCTTATTGGTTGTCTCTTTACAATATTGTGTCCATGCGTTCTTTATTATGCCCATTTTAAAATAAATTATAGTTAATTATTTAACGCTCTGCTATTCTTCCTTTGCTATAGATTAAGAGCACTTTCCTGACCCCTATATTCACAGCCATTTTGAAATGCAGGCACGATTCAATGATCATTTGTACATCAAATATCGTGCCAAACACATCCATTAACAAGTTCAGAATTAACTGGCCAAACAAACACTTTCTTCTGATTGTAAAACAACTTGCATCGTTTTTTATAAATTGCTAGATATATGTTAAAGATATATGAACAAAATAATTGGGATAAAATCAAGCCGAAGAAGGTATACAAGAAAGGTTTGTGTGGGAAAACTGTAGAAGTACCCTTCCGGGGTATTATTTATTTGAAAGTGCAAAAATATCTCATAAATATTATAAAATCTATACTTAGAGTGGTTTTTGAGAGCTATGCACCTAACTCAGCGATCCGTATTTCATAGTTGTGTTTAATTGGGTTATCTCGCTCCAGCCCGCCAAAATGCCCTAACAATCGTAAATATAAAAATAACGTTGGTCGAGTTATTGAAAAATAATGCTGGATTATTTGGACCATTGACACATTAACTTCGACGGAAGTCGACATAATATTGTTCGCAATGTTACAGTCAATGATCAAGGAACTCATACTTATTTCGACTTGAAGGGACGCATGATTGGGCCAACCACATTCAAATTTTTGTGGGGATAAAATAGAAGCAAAATATGCACAAATTATTTTAAAAACAAATGTAATCCAAATAAATAAATACTATTTATTTAGTTAAAAAAATCATTTTATAACGATTTGTCAGTGGCGACTTTAAGGCTGTTAAAAATGATATGATTGGTAAAATAATAAATCTAATTTGTAGTAATAGTAAGCTGAAACATTGTTATGGGACTGCAGCAAAGTTTGTGTTTTATCCCAAATTTGTTTAACTAGAATGCTCTTTGTTTTAAAAAATATCAATCACTGGTTGTTTATAAATGTATAAATTCTATATCCAGAAACTGTATATGCTTATCTTGCTATTTGAGGGATAAAAGAGACAAATGAAACATGATAGTTTTAGCTAACCAGAAATATTAGTTAACAGCTTTTTTTATATCGAGGTTACTAACATAATAAAAATCAAAAGACCAGTGTGTTCATAGAAACATAAATTTTGAATTTTCTTCTAATATAGACAATTTAGACACCCTCAAATTTCAATTGCATTTTAGAATCTAAATTGCAACACTGAATCAGCAGTTTGTTTTCAAACATTAAGATTGACATTTTCTAACACAAGTATTTTTCTGTACTAAATTTCACTTATTTTGAAATTCGTTGGGACTTTCGGAATATATTGACGCCAATCCAAATTTGTTTGTTTTAGTTAATCTAAATTGACATTTTATCATCTTGTCATTTAGGACTTTGCTGTAATGCATGTTTCACAAAGGCGTCTGCCAGATTAATAGGAAAAAGTGTAGTTTTGCTTTGTTTTTTCTGCATTATTGTTGTTAAAATATATTATTAAAACAAATTTCCTAAATGACACACTAACCAGCACAGGGGTAGTTTTACCTGCACTAATCCTACGTAGTGATATGTGATTGCAATTTTAAAACATTGCGCAGTAATTATCATTTGGACGGTACTGGATATTGACTTAAAAACCTGACAACATCAACACTTAGATGTGTTTAACTAAATTGATTATATGAACTTTTAGATACAATTTAAACTCAAGATATAGAGTTTCGGAATATCGAATTTAATTATTATAAAAATTAGAATGTAACACATCAGATAAATTCCACAAACGGTTTGATCCACGTAGTATAACCCCAACAACATGTCTTAAAAATGGAGCAATCATAATCTGATTAAATTTTTTACGTACGTTATGCTGGAAATCAACAACGCTAGAAATCTCATCTTAAAAACTGTTGGAATATTGCAGAGATCTTAACGGTAAATGCCAAAATACAAAACATTAGAAACCTGTTTTTGCAATTTTCTTACTTAGAAAACGACTTTAAAATTAAAAAAATTTCCCACAATAGAATTCAGATAGAGGATTTAAACTTTTCATTTTGTTTCTTTTATTAAACAATTTGTTAAATAAAGATTGCAGATTTTACCTTAACATTACGTGTATTGTATTGGCTCTTTCAAACCACAATGTTGTTTCTCGTGAGCAGTATAATTCGAAAATTGCTCTTCAGTGTCTATTAAGAGATGATAATCTTAAATATAGAGATGTTAAAACAACATAGAATGTTGCTATCATAATCGCTATGTGTCACCTTAGCTTGTTGCATATTCTGTAAACATTTACAAATCTTATTATTTCTTTTTGCCTTGAGTGCCTACCTCGTGAAAT